>JAMQGT020015123.1:0-100026 GCA_024447675.2 Pterophyllum scalare
GGCTGTTCTTTAATAATTAATTCAAACTGGTTCTTCTGACTGTAAGGCTCATCGTTTTAAACTTCCTGGAAAGCTGTGATGTCATTCAAGGTTAAAATCATGACTGCAAAAATACGGATGACAGACTATCCAGCCCTACCCTTCCCACAATCTGAGTCAGTATACACATGTGAGCTTTGACCCTGAACAAGAGTAATATACTTGATTTATTCTCCTGCATTGATGACAGTTATGAATTTCTTCAAATTTGGCATCAATAGTCACTTGGAGTTGAGGAACAGTCAAAGTGATTTTGGTTTCCAGGGATCTGCTTTATAGTTGGCGTGGTCCCCAGGTGCGACCAAAGGTTTAGAGTTCTGTATTTTTCTTATAACAGCATTTCTTTATATTTTCAGATTTTGGTTTCATATCTAGTTCTGTTCATGGTTTTAGCTTTATATTTTAATTCCTTGAGCTATTGTGGCTTTCTGCCGTTTAGAGTCCCTGCTCTGCATGTGTTTTGAACTTTCTGTATTTCCTGTATGTGATCAGTATTAAAGTTGTGTTTTTAAGTTTATTCTGTGTTTTTGGGTCCACAACCTGACGGCCACGCAGCCAGTTCATGACACTCGTCCCTGTCCACCCCTGAGTGATCCTCCTGGGTGTAGTCATTTGATATTCAGGTTAATTAAAGTTTTGGATATCATGTTCAGGTGCTGGTTGATGAGTATTTAATACCATGTGCGTCATAATGGTCACAACAACCTTTGAGTATTGTTTTTCTGTGCCAGGGGAAATTATCCAGACAACAAAGAGCAGTGAAACAGGCTGGTCCAGTGGTCAGAGGCATCATATATATAAAGTCAAAGGCTCTGCCTGCAAACATATACACAGGGACATTTCACTGAGATAACAATCAGGTGGACCAACGTGGTAAGGAAGATTCTCCATTATTTTTTTATTATCATGTCGTTTGTTATATTATGCAAAAAAATGTACATTTTGTTCTTTAACTATTGCTTTTAATTAACCAATGACTTCAATGTAGGCTTAGGAAAAATAATTTCACAGCAAACTGTTCATGACAAGTGCTTCAAAGGCAGAGTCCTCTTTATTAAACCATTTTAACCTGATATATGCAAATCAGTCTTCTTTATATGGTTTATTATATTTAATAAACCAGGGAAATCAAACACACTTTCATAACTTGTTTGTAAGACTCAGGACAGACTCAAACCCAACCTGCTGCATTTCTGCCTCAACGATCACCTGCTCACCCACTGAGCTAAACTGGCAAACATCCATATCCATTTTAGCAATAATGTAGCTCGTTAGTGAAGAAATTTGAAGTACAGATAAAACAATAAACAAATGAAACGAGGGTTCTGTTCACAGCAGTGTTTCTTTTTCCCTACAGAAGGTGCTGATATGAAGTCTGGGTTGCTGATCATGGTGGCTGTGGCGGTTCTGCTGCCCAGCTTTGCTGAGGGCCGGATTGTCTCCATATGTGAGGTCAGAGATGATCTCAAGAAGCTGCTGGGGAAAGTGGACAACAACAGCTTGGCAATAGGTGAACTTACGTGTGGTTTTGGTGTTTAACTGACTTCCAACACAAACACAAATCACTTGGGTGCTGATGAACATCAGAAAACTGTACCTGAGCTGTACAGAAGTATAGCTCTGAGGTATTTAAGCTGATTTCTGCCTTATGCTTCTTCTCTATTAGAGGAATATATTAACTCTGCTTCAAAACTGAAGAAAAAACTACAAAGAGCTCCATGTAAACGCACAATAAAGCGTCTTGCAGTTTCTTTCAGTGTGCATTTTGCTTCTGTCCATGAAAGCGTGTTGGAGAGCTGAGACCAGTTTGTCTATTCATTTGTTTGTAACTCTGAAACACAAAGTGTTATTTTTGAGGCCCCAATAACTGAAAAAGCCACTAAAATAAGACTAAAAGCACATTTTGGAGATTAAAGCAAGACAGTGACTCTTCCTGCCTGTCACCTTTTTAATCATATTTTCTCCTTTGTTTGCTCTCTCTGCATGTGTGGCTGGTTTGCTGCAGTCATCTGTGAAGTGGAAAGGAGATCTCATCTGAACACCTCCTTGGTGACGGTGTTTGGCAAGCCGATACCCACCACATCCAAGCCACCAGGGATCACAGCCCCCTCCCCAACAAGAGTCGGCAAATTGACCCCTGAAGCCCACATCGCCAAACCGACAAGCACCAAACCAACAAGCACTAAACTGACCAATGCTACTGCTACTACTTCCATGCCTGCCAAGCCTGATCATAAGGAGATGGGGAATGGTAACAGCACAGAACATAAGGGTAAAGTAAGCAGCGGGGAGCAGCCTTCGCTCTACAGCCTTTATGGGCTCTTCCAGCTGTCTGACAGACAGTTCTGTGATTCGGGGCTTTACTCGTCCAAAAATGAGTGCAAAGTCTCCTGCACATGTGAGTACCTGCACCAGAAACACACAGAGATTCATTTGTTTTGCATTATATTTTGCATATTAAACATTTTATTTTATTTTTTTCCCTTTGAAGCCTTCACTAATGATGACATAACTGATGACGTTGCTTGTGTTATCAAGACCGGGTACTGGAAGTAAGTTTCTGTACAACAAAATACACACAATCAAATTAATAAACTCTGAATAAATACACTGCTCAAAAGAAAAAAAGAGCACTTTTTAATTATAACATCAAGTCTATTAAACCTCTGGAAATATTAATCAGTCTCAGCTGTTTAGGTGTTAATGAAATTAGAAACAGGTGCAGTGAAACAGGTGCAGTGAAACAGGGGCAGCAATGAGACAACCCAGAAACAGGAATGCTTTTACACATAAATGCATGACATGGACCACAACACAAATGAGTTAATGTAAAGAAAACTAAAGTAAAGACAACAAATGGTGTTGCTTAATAACGGCTTTTTTTCTAATCAAACAGGGTGATCGAGAATGAAGCCTCTGCCTCGTGTCGTCGCACACTGAATTTCTTCAAAGGATGTAAATAAGTGGCTGTGAGAGCACAGCTTCCACCTGCAGGATCACAAAAGTGTTTTCATCAGATCCGTCTCCAGTGAGCTGTGATCGTGGAACATTTACTACTAAACATTATGAAGCATTGTTTACTTTTTTGGTGGGGGGATCTTTCAATAAATATTGCCTTGCATCATGAGTGTGTGTGTGTGTGTGTGTGTGTGTGTGTGTGTGTGTGTGTGTGCTGTATGAGAGTATATTTCTATAGTAGTGTGACATGACCTAAAGTTCCCCCTCGTTTGTAAATAGAACATCATATCATGATATTCGGTCATAATGTGTACGCCTCAAAGAATGCAAAGATGCTTCAGAACAAAAGGTATTTTCTGCAAACATAAAGCAGATCATTGAGGTGTGTGTGTGTGTGTGTGTGTGTGTGTGTGTGTGTGTGTGTGCGCGCGCGCATCTCCAGGAGAGGGCGCTGTGAGTGAGGTCTTGAGTAATTAACTCATTTTTGAAAAATATGCGCAAGTGGTTCAGTGCTTCATTTGCCCATCACTTATATATAATGAGACAAATGGAAAACGCTGGGAGGCAAACAACACATGAAGCAAAACTTAACATACAGCTCACAGACCAAAGACTCACAAAATAAAACAGAAAGTGCTTGTGTGAAGTTACAAACACAGATACCAAGACTAATGCACATGAACTTAATACAAAGACAGAAGATGAACAATACAGAAAACAGACAGACTAAAAGCAGAGGACCAAAGACTAAACATGGAGATAAGACTGGAAGTGAATGGGAAACAAAAGGGAATTTAATCTTCACAGACAAACAGGCAGAAAACAAAGGGCACAATGAACAGGACACCAAACACAGAGAAGCAGAAAGACAAAGACACAGAAACACAAGGGAAGCAGGAGCACTGAGGGGAAATCCAAACCACTGAAACACTAAAGGAACATACAAACTGCAAAACCAACAATAAACTGAGAATCTAAATCAAACGCAAACTATGAAACAAGAATGAAGGAATTTAACAATAACAGAATTTCAAAATTTTGAGTATAAAAGCAGATGAGAACAGACATTATGTAGCTTTTGTTTTGGACATTGATATTGTTCCAGTAATTTTGTTAAATATTTATGGGTATAAGAACAATCAATACAATAGAAATCAATAGGATTACAATAGATATCACAGAGTTTACTACTAATTTCCCTACGGATCATATTATAGTTGGAGGGGATTTCAACTTGGCTCCAGCTGAATGGATGGATCAATGGCCTTTATAGCTGTCAGGAGAAACTAGAAATCCTATTTTTGAAGACTTTGTTAACAATACAGCATTGACAGATGTTTGGAGAACGCTACACAATGGAGTTAAACAATTCACCTGGCACAAACCTAAGGGTCAAAGCAGATCACGCATAGATTATTGGCTGGTATCTGTTCCAGTCTTAGATTATGTTAACAATGAGAGCAAACTGTCCTTTAAGTGATCACTGCATTATCAATTTAAAACTACAAAAACAAAACAGTAGTAGTAAACCTAATAATTATTGGAAATTGAATTCAAAGATTCTTACAAATTCAGAATTTTGTCAATTTATTAAGGAACTTATCCTAAATATGACAACACTATTGAAATACCAATTCTTAAATGGGAATACTTTAAATATAGCATTAGGAAGCATTCAGTTAGATTTAGACAAGATTTAAACAGAAAAATGAAAGCAGAAGAAACAATGATGGTCAAAGAGCTTATGTCACTTTACAGCAAATTAAGCTGGAGTGATGAGGACAAAGAAACTATAAACAAATTACAGTCTAAATTGGAGAAGATATACATGAATAGGACAAAAGGTGCATACATAAGGTCCAGAGCCAGGTGGATTAAAGAGGGAGAAAAAAAACACTGGCTTCTTTTGTAACTTAGAAAAACGTAGATAAGAATATAATGCAATTAATAGTCTTATGATTGATGGAGTGACAAAGTAAAAAATTTGATTCCTATTATTGAATAAAATTTTAAAGAAATTTGTTATGAAAAGTTAAGCATCCCTGAATTTGATTATGTAATAAAAAGGATGGCATCTGATCGCGCCCCTGGGCCAGACGGATTAACAGCTAACTTCTATAAACATTTCTGGTAGGATATAAAACTCTTGTTGTTTCAAGCTATAGAAGACTGTGGTACCAGGAAGGAACTTATGGAAACAATGAAACAAGGTATAATAAAACCAATCCCAAAACCTGGAAAAGATAAGAAAAAAATCATGTCTCTCTCCCCTCAGCCCAAACTGATCACAGTAGATGACTGCCCAATATAAAGCACCTTGTGTCATGATGCTGTGGCAGGCAGATTTGAGGACCCCAAGGCAGGACTCAGCTTTATTTGCTGAGAACACAACATAGAGCTGGACAGGGCCAGCAAAACAAATTACAAAACTCACTGGATCAAGGATTAATGTAGACAGGTCAGCACACAGTAGACAAGCAGCAATGATGAGGATCAAGGGGAAATGTAGACGGTATATACACCAGGGTAAATGAGACAAGAGGAGACAGCTGGAGAGAACTACACTGAGGCAGGGAGGAAGCAAAACTCAACCACAGGGAACAGGAGGCTAGGAAACTAAAACAGGAAATGAGAACTAAATGGGGAAGACACAGACATGACCTTAACACAGGGGACTTGACACTGGAGGGAAAGAACACTGAGGAAGAAACTAAGCAAGCAACTCAGAGCAGGACTAAATATACAACCCCAATTCCAATGAAGTTGGGATGTTGTGTAAAACATAAACAAAAACAGAATACGATGATTTGCAAATCCTTTTTAATGTATATTCAATCAAATACACTACAAAGACAAGATATTTAATATTCAAATGGATAAATGTTCTTGTTTTTCTGCAAATATTCACTAATTTTGAATTTGAGGCCACGCGTGCTTGTATGCATTCAAATCCCAAATTGCACAAAGTCTGTGCAAATCCAAAAAAGAAAGCACAAAGAGAGAGCGAACCAGCAATGGTGCTAAAGCCCCGAGGCCTGTGTTTCCAGATGAAGCCTCTGCCGAGGCCCGTCTCTTTTTTCAGAACACCACGTGACGACGCACAAATGAGGCCCTGTTTTCTGAAGTTACGTGACTGCCATCAGATTGCTGAAAAAGACGCAGGAGGTGTTTTATGCACGATCTGGGGTGAGTCTGAGGACACAACACCAGGATCCACTATTACTGCGACATGATCATCTGTATCCTCACCAGTATGAATGTGCACTTCAGTTTATGTGAGAAAGTGTTTTCTAAGGCCGGGGAAGTTATATCAAAAAGAGGGAACGGCCTGATCACTAACACCTTCAAAATGTTTTATTCCTGAGCAACAATCAATAAGGCAACCTCCACCCAACTTGCCCAATCTCAATTATATCCCAGTCACACAAGCAC
This sequence comes from Pterophyllum scalare, assembly GCA_024447675.2. NCBI lineage: Eukaryota > Metazoa > Chordata > Actinopteri > Cichliformes > Cichlidae > Pterophyllum > Pterophyllum scalare. The sequence continues at coordinate 6,430 of JAMQGT020015123.1, forward strand.
TTCCTGTAACTGTTTATCCACAAACACACACCGCGCACTGTCTATATACAATACTTTATTAAAATACCACAACAGATCTATTGATACTTTGATATCCAACCAATTTTACTTCATTAATATACCACAATTTATTTCATCTTGCATAATTAAGATCCACCAGCCCACATGTAACATAACAGGAGGAATGCTGTACACCAAATGTCCGGAGGATTTCAGTATTCCTAAATGAGCTGTTAAACGGGGTTTCATGTGGTCAGGCTTTTGGAGAAGCAGCTGGCCGGGAAAAGATTAGACACATTCACAGGGCCTCACGGGGCCTCATCGCACCATTGGAGATATCAGTGGTGGGATATCTAAAAGTATAAGCAGAAGAGGAAGAAGCAGGGACCCACAGCTCCCATTCCAAATCATTACCTCCTCTTGGACAGCACATCACATTGGCCAATAACATGTGACAACAAGGAAAGATGCAGAGTTCATGGGTGCATGGGAACACTAAAAGTGATGTGTATAAAGTGTACTCTGCACCTCTGTTTTACAGCACAGTCAGACTGTTTTGTTATGTTACACACAGAGTGACAGCAGTGTCTCACAACATGACATGACACTGGGCGATATGAATCTAAGCCTGCATCAAGTCTTATTTGTAAATATGTTTCAAGTGCACTTCAATTCTTTGTTTCATAATTTATTGGAAGATTTTCAGATGTTCTTGTTGCTCTCTAACAATCATCTTGTAATCTGTGAATTAATAATTTTCTTTGTTGTTTTGTATCATTGTCACAAAAAATATCTTGGAGCAGGGGTGTCTGAAATATAAAAAAATGATTTGGCAATAAAATGGCCCAGAATGAATCAATTAATGATGTTAAATCAAAATGTGTGCAGTAGAGAGTTAAAATGATTCTGGTGCTGAAATTGCACCACATTGACTGTCTGGGGTGATATGAGCTGGATTTCTCAGTTAGTTTGATGCAATAATAATATTAGTAATAACAGACATTCAGTGCCTGGCAAACCATTTGTAAGAAAAATACAGCTGATTTGGGACCACTGTAGTCAAAACAAGACAGTTATTTAGATGTGTAGTAATTCATATTTGGTTTTATGTCATTGTTTCTCTGGGACCCACACATCAGTGATCCATTGATACAGTATGAAGGAGAAGTTGGGATGGAGGTGGGTTGAAAAAGCAGTCTGAATAGAAGGAGATTTGACCAATAATTGATTTACAGTTGACTTCGTGGCCTGCCTGAACTAATGCTGTGCTAGATTTACAGTAAATGTTTATGTCTCTCACACAGGCCCAGTGACAAGCGTTGGTAATGTAATGCAGGTAGTAAGCCAGTTAATTTGAGAACTAGGCTCTTGGCCTCCTGTCATTTCATGTTCCAAGTCAAATTCAGATGAGCACTGCTTGTATAATGCGTTGTTCCAGGAATTTCCCCCTCACTCATGCCATCATTTTATCTGCACAATAGTTGCTTGCAGCACTTGGGAGTCTAAAAGCATAAACACTTGTTATTTTTCTTCATTTTGTTTGATATAACAAGATAGCTGTGCTCAGGAATCAGATGGCCTTATATTTAATACATTCTGTATTCATTGCTGTAACACTGTCTGCACAAACACCTGATCCTCTGACACTATGAATCCTGATGATGTGATAATTCAGTCTCACCTTATCTGCTTTTCAGTCTCATGGCTAGGTCTTTTCAGCTGCATGAAGGCATGTTCTATAAATGAGAAAAGAGAGTTTCAGGTAGGCATATCAGTTTCCTCCCACACCCTCTTTAGAGCTCAGTAGCCTAAAGCATGTGTTTTTGGGTTGAGCATTGTGCACAGTTCGGGGAAAGGAACAAAAGATGGTCTCCCTGGAGGCTCAGCAGATGATATATATATTAAGTCACGTATAGTCTCAGCGTCAGAGACAGTAGCTGAAGACGAGATGAGGCTGCATGTAGTGTTTCTCCTGGTAGTGCTGGGCTGCAGTTGGGCTTGTGGACGTATTGTGTCAAAATGTGAACTGAGAGACAAACTGATACAAGCGATCAGCAACCTACCACAAAAGGCAAAGGAGTCAGGACTGGGTGGGGGGAACTTTGTGGCCAAGAGTAAGTACTAGTTGTTACACTCACCGCTGATGCACTGAAATCTGTATGGTTTCTAAATTAAATAGATGGTTTATTATTTAATAGATGTTTTGCAATTGAGGATTTGTTTAATGTGATGCACTATATTTTTTATATGTTTGTTTTAAGACTCACACAGGGCAAGTTTGAAAGCTAACAAAACATTTAGACTTGTAAGTAAATTCAGCGTGTGACCATATTCACCTAACCACAGGCTTAGTGAATGTTACTGGGGGGCGCCTGAAGATTGATATAAAGAAAGAGGTGGCAAGAGATGATGTCACCCCTTGGTGTACATGGAGACTTTCTGAATATGAGAAGAACTGCAGAGCAGGCAGCGTAACACTGAGAAACCATGGCTAAAATAGCAGTGATGCGTGTTGACTTCACAGAAAGGCAAGCAGAAACACTTAAATGATCAAAAGTAAAAGTCCTTATTCTACGGGGGAAAAAATCCCATTAGTGTTATGTGGATTAATATTACTGCTGCAGATGTTTAAGGTTGAGCTTTTTTCACTTCATATTCTGTTTAATCTACAGTACTGGATCATATTCAGAAACAAACAAACAAAAAAAATCACATTTGTAGTGGCTATCCAGTGAGGGTCATGCATCTCCAAATAGCTGTTAATGAGCTCAGAACAGGTCTACACCTTGGTTTGAAGTATGTTAAAGTACAGTTGTGGCCAGAATTTGACCCAGTGTGGATTACAGAAACTTCCAAATAAATTCACACTTGTGCACCCAAATCATTAAAGGTGTACGCTGTACAATCATTCTGCCCTGCAATAAGTTCAGCTCAGTTCAAAGAAATCATCAAAAGCCCAAAATGATCATGAAATTCATGCCGATTATGAATGTATGTAAACTTCTCAACACAATTGTATACTAATAACATTGAATTAAAAGACTTGAGCACTTTGTGACATAATGAACTCTCAATGTCTACAGGGGAATTAAAAAAATTAATGAAAAAGGAAGGTAGTGTATTAGCTTGTTAAACATACATTTGTTTAGTCATGTTATTTGGCACAGATGTTAACCTGAAAGTGCTGGTGGCACCACCACCTTGCCTATTTTATTAAATGGAACAAGAGCTGACATCTCCATCATCAAGGCTTTCTTTGCTAATGTCCTCATGAATCACAGAAACTCATTTATTTGCTAATGCCAGCTTTTTTTCCACACAAAGCACGGATGATGGCTGATGTGAAACCAGTGACAGCAGCAGCTTGTCTAGCATGCCTGTCTTCCATTAGTTTCCTGTAAGAAACCAGAGGTTTATCCAGAATGCCCAAACAACCAGAAAAAGCTGCCGACCTCTCAGCTTGACAAGCAACAGGCTTTTGTTAACAGGACATGGACACACTCTCAAAACTCTGGCCCCATACAAATCAATGTAATTAGAGTCAAGCGGAATCAAACCTGCTTGTAGAGACAATAACCAACTATGTCCACACCATGGTAATAATTTAAATGACGGATGCAAACAGGCCAGAAGCTTTATGACAGAGTACTATTTGAGGTGAAGAGAGACTGCTTTCACTTCAGTGCAGTTTCGTTGATCTTTAGATTTGTGTTTGTTCATTGAAATTTTATTGGACAAACTGTTTTTTGCTTGCTTGCCCTGACAGAATACCACTGGCCAATAGGCAAGCCGCATTGTACACATTCAACTCATAGACCACATTCACCAATCAGGCATAACGTTATGACCACCTATATTGTGTTGGCCACCCTTTTGCTGCCAAAGCAGCCCTGACCCATCAATGGACTCCACTAGATCCCTGAAGGTGTGCTATGGTATCTGCACCAACATGTTAGCAACAGATCTTTTAATTCCTGTAAGCTGTGTGGTGAAGCATCCATGGATCAAACTTGTTTATCCAGTACATCCCACAGATGTGGGAACTGGGGATCTTTGGGGGATCTGGCAACTTTTTGAGGCCAAGTCAACACCTCAAACTCATCATTGTGCTCCTACGACCATTCCTGATCCATTTTTGCTTTGTGGTAGGGTGCGTTATCCTGCTGAAAGAGGCACAGCCATCAGAGAATACCATTTCTGTGAAAGGGTGTTCATGGTCTGCAACAATGCTTAGATGGGTGGTACGTGTCAAAGTAACAACCACATGGATGGCAGGACCCAAGGTTTCCCAGCAGAACATTGCCCAAAGCATCACACTGCCTCCACCAGCTTGCCTTCTTATCATGCACTGTTTTGCTGCCAGTGGTACTGATACATTACACGAAGTGAATGGAATAATGAAGGAGGACTACCTCCAAATTTTTTTGGCCTTTTTGCCTTTATTGGCCAGGGAATAGTGAAGATAGACAGGAAAGTAGGGAGCGAGAGATTGGGGAAGACAATGGGTCGGACCTGCACCATAGCTATGCAGCAGACATGGTCACCTGCTCACCCACTGAGCCCCCCCCCCCCCCAGGGCCTCTACCTCTAACTTCTTTTACTTTACCAAACAAACTGGTTTTGATGTGTGTTTGGGATCATTGGCTTGGATTGCACAGGTTCACCCTCTAACGGTTGAGAAAGAGCTCAGGACAACTTCACAGTAATCTGCCTGTTAGAATATATTTTTTGACATTTTGGTGGTGCTAGAAAGAAGACATGGAATTATTGGAAACTTCTAATTGGCATACATATCCAGAAGAAATTAAATAGATATCTGCCCAGTAGTTTGAAAAGAATTTGTCAGTTTGCTTCTCCCTTCTGTTCTCCAGTTGTCTGTTTTGCGGAAATTGCATCAAAATTTAACACCAGTGTGGTGACCTATGGGATGGGAAACCATGACATTCGGGAGAAGAGGGACGTTTCCAGCGGGGAGTCGTTACGCCTGGCTGAGCAGGAGGTCTGGACACTCTATGGTGTTTTCCAGCTCTGCAGTGAACTGGCCTGCAGTGACGGCACAAATCCATCACCAAATATTTGTCAGATAAACTGCACCAGTGAGTTTGATTTTTCATTTGCAATCATTTTTTAAATGCAAACTAACTGCTGTTTTCAGGTGCGCTCACAGTTCGATTTTAAACATCTACATGCTGTTTGTAGTGAAACAAATGTTCACCTAATGTTATTTAGCCATGGCCGAAGGCAGAGGAGGTAAGAGCACCAACCTTCTACTAAGCAGAAGGTTGGTGGTTTGATTCCTGGCTGCTTCAGTCTAGTATCCTTGGGCAAGATACTGAACTCAGAGTTGCTCCTGGTGCATTCATCGGAGTGTGAACGTTCGATAGAAAACACTTAGACATAGAAAGTGTTTGTATGAATGAGACATGCTGTGTAAAGCGCTTTGAGTGCTCATGTAAAGCACAATATAAGAACCAGTCCATTTATTATTTTCTGAAATTTGACTGCTACAGTGTCAGATGTAATTTTAGCTAGCTACAAGCCTGGACACTATTAATATCACTTGTGAAGTGTATCTTCATCTGAACTAGAAAAATGTTTGTGTTTTTTTCTCTTTCCAGACTTGATTGATGATGATATACAAGATGATGTCCACTGTCTGATGATGCTCTTCATCCAGCTTGTGTAGGTCTTTCTTTCTTCTCTTTCTTATAATAATTTGTCACAGTAAAATCATAGGGTGCAAGAAGGTCCATGTTGGCAACTGAGGGATTTTATTGCTGTATTTGTGCTGCCATCACATTAAGTTCTGTATTTAACAAACATTTTAAGAGATATTTTACTTGAATGTTTTGTTTTTGCAGCTATATTAATTAAGTGCACAAGACAATGTATTTGTTAGGTGTTTTTAAAATGAATAAAAAAAATTGAAATTCACTTTCATAGCTATTCTGAATATTTCCACAGTGAAAATGGCTTTGGTGCAGCCCACTGGGAGGAGCTAAAGAGAGAGTGAGTCATGTCTTCATCCGTTTTAAAAATGTGATATCAAGTTGCACATTTTGCTTTTGCCAATAATCTTCAATATTCAAATATTTAATATTTATTCATCACTATACTTAATAAATTACAATGTTAGAATCTATAAACTGATGTAAATCTCTGTTTTTTGCAGGATCAAGCTCATCTTGCAGGATAAGTGCAAAGATAAGCAAGACGCTGAGTACTTTGCTGAATGCTCATAAAAGATTCAGCGATGAATCTTATGTTAAAAAAGAGTGCATTGATTTTGATAAGATAAAACAAAAACAAGCTGCATCTTAATAGTGTCTTAGTAATGTAAAGATGTCTGGAAAAATTGAATTGAGTCTATATGATGTATAGTAAAGCGGGTACTGTGAAGCAGAGAAGACAAAAATGCTAACTAATGACCCAGTTAGAAATGTGGTCCTGGTGCCATCATGGAGCAGCTCAAAGCACAGACAAAATGGTGAGACTACACAGATAATGGAGTTTTAAATCACCAAAAAATGCATTAAATTACCCTCAAAGGAGATGTGGATTGGCTAGATTGGCCACATGCAGGTATGTGGTGAAGGTGTCTGAAGGAGAACAGTTAACCAAAAATCCAATAAAACCCAAACCAACAACACTCCTGCTTGCTAGGGGAGAAAGAGAGAGAGCGATCATGTTAGAACCGAGCCCTTTTTAAAACAGCTAGCCAGCATGTGTGCTTCCTCTTAGGACCTGCTTAGGTCAGAGGTCGCCTTAACGTGACTTTTTGTGAGTTTAGTGTTACATTGATCTGATTTCTCCTGTACACCCATTAAAGTCTTCGTGTCCTCTAACATGTACACTTGATTTACAGGGACGCCTGTGTCAGTGTATTATGTATCATTCTTCTATAAATGTGTAAAGAAAATTTTTTTGCTGTTTTCAAGGTCATAAACATAAAGTGTCCTTTTTTTTAAAGTCACAGACATCAGAGACCAAACACTAGATCAAATACTGCCATAATTTCATGGGCTGCTGGCATCACAGACATACAAGGTGTTCTTTGGTGTCAGTGCCTTTAATGCAGCTATACTGGTGTAAATAACAAGACATACCTAACAACTCAAGATGAAAGTTTGGAACTTGTTTTGCTTTAGACACCAAAGCGATTTGCTTATTTTAAGAAAAGAATGTGCCCCTTCAAAAAAACGTGACCCTGCATGTTAAAAAAAAATGGCACAAAGTGCACTAAAACATATTGGGATTGGGGTCGGGATTAGTCATCCATATGTGACCAGCTGGGAGTGAGAGTGCTGTCAGTGTTGCCATAACCAGCACCAGTTTGTGCATGTCTTTAAGACACCCATGGCACTGACAAAAAGATGTTTTTGCTACCCTGGAAAGGAGACAAAGATCGGCCTACCTGACATTTTAGAGAAAAGGTTGAATGACTCCATGTTGTCTTTACAGCAAGAAAACCCAGAATCCTTTATGTATTGTTTTATTTTATTTATTTATTTTTTTACACAGTGCAAGATATGAAAATTATTTAACACAAGCCTGCAGCAAATGTGGCAATTAGAAGTCGTCTCTCTGACATGGCAACCGTGAAGTTAAAAGAGTCCTTACAAGTTGACTTTATGGGGTTACAAAGTAAGGATTTTCTGTTCTTGGTCTATACCTGGTTTTCCTTCTATCTTCTCTTGGGTGGAGCCAGAGCCTGTTCCACATGCCATAGGGTAACAGGCAGGTGCAACTTCACCAGTCTGTTATAGGGCTAGTACAGACAAACAACCATTCACACCAGCAATCAGTTTAGAAGCACCAACTATCATGATTCAGTGCATGTCTTTGGACTGTAGGAGGAAGCTGGGAGGACATGCAAATTCCACACAGAAAGCTCCCAGCCTGGATTTGAACCCAGGACCTTTCTGCTCTGAGGTCACAGTGCTAACCATGACACCAACATGCTACTGGTCCTGTACTGTAGTTTAATAATTTTAGGTGTTCAATAAAGAAGCCACAGCGTCATCACTTTGTATTGTAATTTGTATTTTTTTCAAACCTATAACAAGATAAAATTAATAATAATTCCATTATTTTTTTCAGCCTAGCATATTTCCAAATAATGTAGCTACTGGGTAGTGTTGGCAACATAACTCAGATTTCTATTGAAGAATATCACCGTAATGTGCAAAGTATATTAATTTCTTATGTCATACAATGTGTTTAAACCATATTGCAGCTGGAGACAGGTTTGATGTTGTCATTCTTGCTTGTCACCACTAGAGGTCAGTCTTTATTACAGTGTCTCATCAGTAGATTCTTAGTGCTGCATTTTTACAGGGTCTCTGTTCCATTTTGTCCTTGGGACATATAAAACACATACCACACTGACCTCCTACTGAGTCTGGAAAAGATTTGTCACAGAGGGGGAAAAAAATGCTAAACAATACAGAGAAGTGTACCTACACATCCAAGAAAAGCAGACCAACATGGGTATCCTTTAGCTCCATTTTGGCTCTTTAACAGCTAGATGTTCCTCTTCATCATCAGGTTATGCTGGCAAGTGGTGTGCAATGACTTTATCAGAGCTTGGTACTGCCCTCTCCCGCTGGAAACAATATTGAATATAGTGCTGAGAAAGAATGTTAACAGTGAGCTGGACGGTGCTCTGTGTTCACAGTGATTTCTGGAAGTGGTTCCTGAGCCCGCGCACTGATTTCCATGACAGAATCAGGCCTGTTTTTAATGCAGTGCTGCCTGACAGCCTTGTCCCTTGCGCACAGAGATTTTTTCCAGATTACTGGAATTAGATGATGAGATATACAAAGTCTCCACACTGAAGATTATTTTTATAAAATTGTTCCACAATTAGTAGACAGTCTTTTGCAGACTGGGGAACCCCTGCTGCTCTTTACTTCTGAGACACTCTGCTGCCCTAAAATGCTCTTTTTATACCCACTCATGTTACTGACCTATTGCCTGTTAGCCTAATTAGTTGCATTGCAAAATGTTCCTCTGGCGATTTCTTTTTAGTACAACCTACTTTTTTAGCCTCTTGTTACCCCCGTCCCAGCTTTTATGAAATGTGTTGCTACCAGCAAATTTTTAAAAAAGTGTGAGTCTGTCTCCAGACTGACACCTTAACACTACCCATGCATACACAGCCATGATTAGAATAATGTCCAGATGCTGTTTTGAGTTTGTGGTAAATTTGTTGCCTCTTTGCAATCATTTGAGTATCTCTGAAACAATTCCACATCTATGTTTTGTGTGTTAAAGTTTTGTGTCTCTTTTGGTTAGTTTGTATTCATGCAGTTCTTTAGCAAGTTTTGTTTCTTTGTGGTGGTTTTGTCTCTTCCTTGTCATTCTGTTGCTAATTTGTTTCTGTCTTATAAATTTTAGAACTCAAGTGTCTTTTTGAAGTCATTTTGCACCTCGTGGTTTTTTTTAAAGAACTTAGCGATTTTATTTTTGCATTTGTTTTGTGTTTCTTTTTTCAGACTTCCTGTGGATGACTGTTTCTCTTTGAATTCTTTTTTAGTAACCAACACGACAGAACATTCCCCACTCAACCTTCACTGTCTTCTCAGCAGAACATGTTACTCTAAGGTCATGTTACACAATAATTGTTCCACCATTACGAATGAAAGGTACAGGAGCCAAACTGTAAATATGTAATTAAATATGATAATAAAGTGCTGCAGCAGACAATGGAAGACTTAAAGATAGCTTTAATGCTGAAGTTTCCTCGAAAACAACAAAACAGGACTAGAACCAGGAATGCAAACCTCAGCAGCTAAGGGAAACCACTGAGCAAAGAAGCACACAGCTATGAAGGACAATGCAACAATGAACAGAGGAAAGTCAGAGCTTAAATGCACACTGGATTAATGTAGAAAATGAGAAACACAGGTGTAGATGGCTGAAACCAATCAGGGAAGACAAAGATCAAAGGAAGCAAAACTAAACATAATGCACATGAGATGGGAGCCGTGTTCAATTCAATTCAATTCAATTTTATTTATATAGCGCCAAATCACAACAAACAGTCGCCTCAAGGCGCTTTGTATTGTGGGTAAAGACCCTACAATAACACAGAGAAAACCCAACAGTCAAAACGACCCCCTATGAGCAAGCACTTGGCGACGGTGGGAAGGAAAAACTCCCTTTTAACAGGAAGAAACCTCCAGCAGAACCAGGGTCAGGGAGGGGCAGTCATCTGCTGTGACCGGTTGGGGCTGAGTGGAGAGAGACAGGACAAAAGACATGCTGTGGAAGAGAGGCAGAGATTAATAATAATGATTAAATACAGAGTGAAGTATAAACAAGTAAATAAAGGTGAATGAGAAGAAACAGTGCATTATGGGACCCCCCTCAGCAGCCTAGGCCTATAGCAGCATAACTAAGGGGTGGTTCAGGGTCGTCTGATCCAGCCCTAACTATAAGCTTGATCATAAAGGAAAGTTTTAAGCCTAATTTTGAAAATAGAGAGGGTGTCTGTCTCCCGAATCCAAGCTGGGAGCTGGTTCCACAGATGAGGGGCCTGAAAGCTGAAGGCTCTGCCTCCCATTCTACTTTTAAGTATCCTAGGAACCACAAGTAAGCCAGCAGTCTGAGAACGAAGTGCTCTATTGGGGTGATACGGTACTATGAGGTCTTTAAGATAAGATGGGGCCTGATTATTCAAGACCTTGTATGTTAGGAGAAGGATTTTAAATTCTATTCTAGATTTAACAGGGAGCCAGTGAAGAGAAGCCAATATGGGAGAAATATGCTCTCTCGTTCTAGTCCCTGTCAGTACTCTAGCTGCAGCATTTTGGATCAGCTGAAGGCTTTTCAGGGAGTTTTTAGGACAGTCTGATAATAATGAATTACAGTAGTCCAGCCTAGAAGTAATAAATGCATGGATTAACTTTTCAGCATCAGTCTGAGAAAGGATTTTTCTAATTTTATAAATATTGCGCAGATGTAAAAAAGCCGTCCTACATATCTGTTTAATATGTGCATTGAAGGACATATCCTGGTCAAAAATGACTCCAAGATTTCTCACAGTGTTACTGGAGGCCAAAGTAATGCCATCCAGAGTAAGTATCTGGTTTGACACCATGCATCTAAGATTTGTGGGGCCGAGTACAAGAACTTCAGTTTTATCTGAATTTAGTAGCAAGAAATTAGAGGTCATCCAGGCCTTTATGTCTTTAAGACATTCCTGCAGTTTAACTAACTGATGTCTGTCATCTGGCTTCATGGATAGATAAAGCTGAGTATCATCTGCATTACAATGGAAATTGATGCAATGCTTTCTAATAATACTGCCTAAGGGAAGCATGTACAATGTAAATAAAATTGGACCTAGCACAGAACCCTGTGGGACTCCATAATTAACCTTAGTGTGTGAAGACGACTCCCCATTTACATGAACAAATTGGAGTCTATTTGATAAATATGATTCAAACCACTGCAGTGCAGTACCTTTAATACCTATGGCATGCTCTAATCTCTGTAATAAAATGTTATGATCAACAGTATCAAAAGCTGCACTGAGGTCCAACAGGACAAGCACAGAGATGAGTCCACTGTCAGAGGCTGTGAGAAGATCGTTTGTAACCTTCACTAATGCTGTTTCTGTACTGTGATGAATTCTGAAACCTGACTGAAACTCTTCAAATAAACCGTTCCTCTGCAGATGATCAGTTAGCTGTTTTACAACTACTCTTTCAAGGATTTTGGAGAGAAAAGGAAGGTTGGAGATTGGCCTATAATTAGCTAAGACAGCTGGGTCAGTGATGGCTTTTTAAGTAGCGGTTTAATTACTGCCACCTTGAAGGCCTGTGGTACATAGCCACCTAATAAAGACAGATTGATCATATTTAAGATTGAGGCATCAATAATTGGAAAGACTTCTTTGAACAGTCTAGTAGGAATGGGATCTAATAAACATGTTGATGGTTTGGAGGAAGTAACTATTGAAGTTAACGCCAAAGGATCAACTGGAGCCAAAGAGTCTAAACAAATACCAGCAGTGCTGAAAGCAGCCGAACATGAAGATAAATCTTGGAGATGGTTTTGAATAATTTTTCCTCTAATGTCTAAAATTTTATTTGTAAAGAAATTCATGAAGTCATTACTAGTTAAAGTGAAAGGAATACTCGGCTCTACAGAGCTCTGACTCTTTGTCAGCCTGGCTACAGTGCTGAAAAGAAACCTTTCTTCAATTAATGATGAATAGTAAGATGTCCTAGCTTTATGGAGGTCTCTTTTATAGAGCAACAAACTCTTTTTCCAGGTTCTGTTACAGGAAGTTTTAAGTCTTCTTTGATAAGTCTCTACAAGCTTTGCACACCTTCATGTACGCAGCATTGACACCACTATCAAATGTGAAAATCCCATCAGTCTGTTTCAGATTTCACACAGATGCTCAATGCCAGTGGAGATGAAGCCTGATTTTCAATACAGACTTATAAATCAGCAGACTCATTACTCACTCCAGTTCCTCAACAATGCCTTCAGGGAATAGACATCAAGTTCTGACTGATGATGGTGCCTTTATAGATGAGCATAAGTGCGACAACTTTGAATTTAACACTAGAACTCCCAAGGTGGTCATTGTGACCTTTTTTAAATTTTGAAGTGTAATATCTTTTTTGCTATTAACCCCATATAACTGTAGGACCCTGACTTTTCCTAAATATGTGTATATTGAATTCTGACATTGTAATTTTAATAAAATTACAAGACTCAAGATAGTTATGAGTGTTTCTACCTAGAACTCCCATATGTGGTCATTTTGACCACAATACATTATTTACATAAATTTATAATAAATAAATATGACATGTATAAATATGACTTGTAATCAATAAATGATCAAAGAATACACAGATCTGTAATGTTACCAATCAACTAAAGATGGTTGAGGCCATGGTTATAGCAGTCATATTGACTACATGCATATACAGCGTAATTTGTTGAAGTTGGATGCTTTTTGATCACTGATATCCACCACCTGTTGCCCACCACTGATGGGCAAAGCGTCGTTCCTGGTATTCTCAAGAACCTGAAAAAAGGTGACTAGACTTTATTTAAACCCTAGTGGGGTTTGTCCCCTTTGGAGGTAGTTCTTGACCCATTGTTTTTCATCATTACATGTCCTCAGCCTTCTTGAGGCTTGCTAGATAAACTCTAGTGTACCATTTTTATAGTTAATTTAGTTGAATTCAATTTTATTTATATAATGCCAAATTACAAAAACAGTTGTCTCAAGGTACTTTAAATTGTGAGGTAATGACCCTACAATAATTACAGAGAAAACCCAACAATCAAAACAACCCCCTATGAGCAAGCACTTGGTGACAGTGGGGAAGGAAAAACTCCTTTTCAACAGGAAGAAACCTCCAGCAGAACCAGGCTCAGGAGGCGCAGTCATGTGCTGCGAACAGTTGAGGGTGAGAGAAGAGACAGGACAAAAGACATGCTGTGGAAGGGAGCCATAGGTTAATAATAACTGATGATTAAATGCAGAGTGGGGTATAAACAGAGTAAAAAGAGGTGAATGAAAAGAAACACTCAGTGCATCATGGGAACCCCCCAGCTGCCTAGGCCTATTGCAGCATAACTAAGGGATGGTTCAGGGTCACCTGATCCATTGTGTTTAACCAGATACTTACTCTGGATAGCATTACTTTGGCCTCCAGTAACACTGTCAGGATTTGTGACCAGAATATGTTCTTCAATGCATATATTGAACAAATATGAAGGACTGCTGGGCACTTCAGCTTGAATCCGTTACCTACACTGTAGAGGGAAATTCTGCCCCCCACACATAAACACAAATATTAGTACAGTCAGGGGTTAAAGTGAGATTTGGCAGGTGGGGGAACTCTAAGATCAGTTGTAGCAGCTCAGCGTGGGGAAAAGAATCACAATCATTTCTATTGTGAGCTCCAGTAGATTTTCTTTGGGTACAGGCTGCAATCAGCTGACCTGTGCTGCTGCTGCACTGAGGTTTACTGCTCTTGGAGGATGAAGTGAATTCAATAAGATGTGACCCAGGATTTCACAAGATATCTGGGCTGATTTCCATCCCCTACACTGACAGTAAAACTGACACTAAAGTTCAAACTCATCTCTGCTACACTTGATGTAGAAACACACACACACATATATATATATATATATATATATATATATATATTGTTTCTTTATCTGTACCTGCTTGGAGTTTTTCTTCTCAGTATACTGTATTAATAAAAAGTTGGTCGTAAAATAATATGCCATCGCTTCACGCTGAAAAGCTGGGGGTGCCGGCCTGCGGGGGGGGGGGGCTCTGGCTCTCTGGACTCTTGCCCTTTGGCCGAGGGGGCTCTGTCTGTGGTCTCCCTCCTTCCTCCTCTGGGGTGTGCACGTGGATGCCATCAGGATGTGTGGCCTCATGTCTTCCGAGCTCCTATTGGGCTGTGGATGGCCTGGGTCCCCTGGGTCCTTCCCTATTCACCTCTGAATCATAGGGGGCATGGTTGCGGTTTCTTGCCCTCATTACTGAGTATATTGCATGACAGAGGTGCATACACACACATTATTGCAAACAACAAAATTGTGTGTATGTGCATGTATGTGTATAAGGATATATGAGAGAGAGAGAGAGAGAGAGAGAGAGAGAGTGAGAGAGAGTGTGTGTGTGTGTATATCTACTTTTCTTTGATTATTCTTTTTTCCTTTCTTCCCTATACTTCTCCCCCCCCCTTTTCCCATTTCTTCCCTCCACTTGTTCCTGCCCCTTCCTTGTTGCTTGTCAGACCTGGCATAAATAACTAAATAACTAAATAAAAACATAAAAATACAAACATTTACAAGAATAGCCTATAGAAAACTTATAGAGCTGTTCTTGTAAAAGCAAATATGTTTGGTACTTCAGTGAATTTGGATCAACATTCCGATTGCGAAAAATGCCAGACATGACAGGCTTTTAAAAAAAAAAAATCATGTTTTAATGATTGTATTGTTTAAGTTATCTTGTAATATGTTATAATTATTAATGTTTTGGTTATGTTTAATTTTTGATAATTTGATTTAATTAATAATTTATATTATTCCAGACTTTCTTAAGCATTTATTTGTACATAACTAATGTAATGATCTTTTCTCTACTGCGCATTCGTAGGATAGACGTTGAAGCCTTTAGCGATTTAACTGTTAAAAGCTTTTATTTTGAAAAACAAAACCGCTTTCGTTGACGTCATCCAGGTGTTTTCCAGGTGGTTTGTTTCGTTGTCAGTGCACTAAGACGCCGGAGTGGCAGTTGTGAAGCAAGTTCGTCACTGCTTTTCGGCAGATTTCTGTTGAAATTTTTGTAGAAATATTGAACTTTATGAAACTCACTGTTGAGAAATTAAACATGTTGCTGTGACAAATCTGCTTCTTCAATGAGAGTAAGTTGAAAGTTATCTATTTCATTTGGTTCTTGAGCTCTGAAGAGGACGCTGGAATTAAACAGGCGAAACCGGAACCATGTCTCTGCGAAACACGTTCACGTTCACTGCTCTTCTCCTTCTGGTCGGCGGTGTTTCTGCTGTGAATGGTATGTAGACCTCATAAATACTAATCATTGAATTTTTATTTCTAACCTCCCGCCCAGTACTGTTAAAGTGAGAAGTCAATACATTAAAGAGCATGTATATATTTAATTGTATTAGAGCGCAATCATTAATCATACAATCAAGCTTTATTTATGCCACCATGTGATTCAAAGTTCCTCACGTGTCAAAGCTGAGAACAAAACCAGAACAAATGTAAACAGGAGAACAAGAGGACACTATTGTACATGAGGAAAATATGGTGATAAAATTGCTTTAAAATTTAAAAAAAAAAGAGTATGCTAAGGTGAACGAAATTACGAAGGAAATTGAGCTAAAACAGCGCAACTTGTGCAGTGTGTTGTCATATTTTGAAGAATTTCAAACAAGCAAACACTTTATCCTTTTTGAAGTGGGTAGAGATGATCTAGTTCAACACAGCTGGGCTTCAAGCACTCTTTGACACGATGCAGAATTCATGGTTAAATCAATGAGATCAAGCTGCCCAGTTCCCAAAACAGAACTCTTAGCAGGATCTTGATTTACATTAAACAATCCAGCCTTTGATCATTTTATTTCAATAGGCCTGGTCTTTTCCTGTCTGACCAATAGCAAACTGTAGTTTTCCCCAGTGTTCTTTTTGCATAGCATACACGTTTCCCTGGCACGTGTCCAGTGAAGCTCCATGACTGACAGCTACAGAAATACCTGCAGATCCTGTGGTGATATTTTGAGGTTCTGGAAGACTTTCATTTGCTTCAAACCTCTTTTCATGGGCTGGGTTTACTGGGGCAAGCAGTTGTATTCAAACTGGTGATCATTTGAAATCTGTGCCGCTTGTAGATGATTTACCTCAGATAATTTCAAATAATAATAAGGTATTTCTTTAATCCCTTGGCACACACATAAACATCCACAGCTTGTTCCTTGGAGCCTCAGAATGCTCTTTAGATCTTGGCATGATGACGCCAAAGATTTCAATAAGAGAAGGGCCTAGCTTCCAGAGGTTTAAGTAAAAATACTCTGATACTTCAGTAACCTTCTTTCCTAATTGAATAACTATTTCTATGCTATTGATCTGTTTTTGTTTTTTGTTTGTTTGATAATTATGAAAATGGTGACATTTTAACAGTGTGTGCAATTAGTTTGCATATGTCAGAGGATCAGACATTTGCTTGTTCACATTATGTTAGAAGTATCAATGTCCATGTGATGTAGCTATTATTTCAAATCACTGTCTATGTGTTATTTCAGATCACTGTTTCTGGAGGCTCATCTCCAGACCTGCAACAATTAGTCTGCTTGGTGATGATTTAAGATAAAGATCGAGCAAAAATTGTTGTTGGAGGGGTTCCTTGATTATTATAGTATATTATCGTGAATATCTTTGTATAGGTTTGAACTGTAGTCTGAACAAAACAACATGTGTTACATGCTGTGAGCATTTGTAATGATAATTGTGTGGGTGTGTGTGCGTGTGGGAATGGGGTGTGTTTTTTAAACTGCATGATACTGTGATGCATATGAAAGTGTGTTCAAGGTCCAGGCGGCTACTGCCAGCTGTGGCTGAGATTATGGTCATTTAATTGTGGCCATTTTATAATCAGGTTAATTAGTAATCAGATATTTCTGTTGCCTGTAGCCTGAAATGCTTTGACAGAAACCTTCGAGAACAGTTTCATTTAGTGAATAACTTGTTGCCTCAGTTCTCATTTCCCTGTCAGATGCTCTGTTGTTCTATTTATAGGACCACAGGTAACCGGTCCTCTTGTGGCGCATTGGCATTCTGCACTTCTGAAGCACATATCATCTAATTTTTCAGATCATTTCATGGTGTGGAGAAGAGAATTCACCGAAATAACTGCAGCACTAAACTTCCCATATTATAAAGCAAAGGTTGACTATGAACTGTCTGATTGTTTGCAAACTACTGTAAAGAAAGGGTGAGGTCTTAATAAACCAGCTCTGTTTGGACCTGGGAAGAAATCTCAGATAAGAACAGCTGATAAATGACTGCACCAGCTTACAGTGTGTGTTTAACAGAACTGAATAGATCAGTGGATGGCACTGCTTTAATTACCTCAAACTTTAATTCATCAAATCAAATATGCATTAGATACACCAGCACAGCACATGGTCAAAAGTATGTGGGCATGTATTTTTGTATGTGGTTGGTTTCATGGAACTTATTGGAATTTGGACAATAGTATTATTCTAATTTTGTGTTTGTTCTGTTTCAACATGACAATGGCTCTGTACCTAAACCCAGGGCCATAAAGAAAGATGTTTACTCAGAAAGTTGACTGGCCTACACAGAGTTCTTACCTCCACCACACCCTACACATTGGGGTGAATTTATTTGGACATTAGTGCAGTGGTATAAGTCAAACATTAAATCTTACAAAGTTAATGTATTTGATGGAAGTAGTTTCATAATGACCGTAGACAAAATCTTTAGAACTCACACAATCATTTCCACAGTCAATCAGCTGTCTTAAATGTGGGAATATTTCATGTTATCAATTACAAAAATTTAGTGCACCATTATTATGTAACATCTAGGGGAAAATCAAAAATGGTGAGTTAATTCTCGCCCTTTTGGAAAGACTCATTCACCTATTGGTATAATACTCAGACGTACTCCTACTCCTGACCAGGCACTCTAGATACATACAGTATAAACAAAGCAGCACAGAAGGTAAATATTGGTCTAGTGTTATTATTTACTATCAGCAGTAAGCCTACCAGTTTTTTTTTTTATGTCAGGTAAAAACAGCATGTTAGTATCAGGGTAGAACTTTGCCATAATACCATGGGAAAGTTCTACTCCTTTTAATAGGATCCCAGTGTAAACAAAACCAGCAAGTACATAAAAATTTGTTTACAAAAAAGAGGAAAGGAAGCTCTGGAGCCATATCTGACAGGTGCTCTTCAGTGAGGCAGGTAGAAGTACAATGAACAAAATCCAGGAATCCATCAATTTTCTTCTTATCCAATCCAGGGTTGTAGTGGGGCTGGAACCTATCTCAGCTGTTATGGAGTGAGACGCAGGGTATTCCCTGGACAAGTCAGCAGTTTGTCACAGACCCAAGACATAGAGAAAGAAAACCCTTCACTCGCACTTTAATAACTATGGCCAATTCAGAATCACCAATTAATGTAACAAGCATAAGCAAGGATAAGGTGTCTGTCTCCTGAATCCAAACTGAGAG
Organism: Pterophyllum scalare; assembly: GCA_024447675.2. NCBI lineage: Eukaryota > Metazoa > Chordata > Actinopteri > Cichliformes > Cichlidae > Pterophyllum > Pterophyllum scalare. Next base: position 25,211 of record JAMQGT020015123.1, read on the forward strand.
CTAGTTCCACAGAAGAGGGGCCTGAAAGCTGAAGGCTCTGCCTCCCATTCTACTTTTAAGTATCCTAGGAACCACAAGTAAGCCAGCAGTCTGAGAGTGAAGTGCTCTATTGGGGTGATATGGTGCTATGAGGTCTTTAAGATAAGATGGAGCCTGATTATTCAAGACCTTGTATGTGAGAAGAAGGAATTTAAATTCAATTCTGAATTTAACAGGGAGCCAGTGAAGAGAAGCCAATATGGGAGAAATATGCTCTTTCTTTCTAGTCCCTGTCAGTACTCTAGCTGCAGCATTTTGGATCAACTGAAGGTTTTTCAGGGAGCTTTTAGGACAGCCTGATAGTAATGAATTACAATAGTACAGTGTAGAAGTAATAAATACATTAATTAGCTTTTCAGCATCACTCTGAGACAAGATGTTTTAGAAATAAAATTTAAAAAAAGCAGTCCTACATATTTCCATATGTGCATTTAAGGACATATCCTGTTCAAAATGACTACAATGATACTGGAGGCCAAGGTAATGCCATCCAGAGTAAGTATCTGGTTAGATACCATGTTTCTAAGGTTTGTGGGGCAGAACACAGGCAGGAAATTAGAGGTCATCCAGGCCTTTATGTCTTTAAGACATTCCTGCAGTTTAACTAATTGATGTGTGTCATCTGGCTTCATGGATAGATAAAGCTGGATAGATAAAGCTCACCTGCATAGCAATGAAAATTGATGCAATGTTTTCTAATAATACTGCCTAAGGGAAGCATGTATAATGTAGATAGAAATGATCCCAGTACGGAACCCTGTGGAACTCCATAATTAACCTTAGTGTGTGAAGACGACTCCCCATTTACATGAACAAATTGGAGTCTATTACAGTAGATAAATATGATTCAATCCACTGCAGTGCAGTACCTTTAATACCTATGGAAACCTGGGGTTGTTCTTATTTTCTTCAATCACTGATGAATAGTAAGATGTCTTAGCTTTACAGAGGGCTTTTTTGTAGAGCAACAAGCTCTATTTCCAGGCTAAATGAAGATCTTCTAAATTAGTGAGATGCCATTTCCTCTCCAGCTTACAGGTTATCTGCTTTAAGCTGTGCATTTGTGTGTTATACTGCAGAGTCAGGCACTTTTGATTTTAAGGCTTTCTTTTTCAGAGTAGCCACAGCATCCAGAGTCGTACGCAGTGAGGATGTGAAACAAAATTGTCTGAATGAGTTCACATGTTAATGCATCTACAGCTACTCATGACACCATGAAATCAGCACCTAAATCAGTAGGGGTAGGATAAATATGCATTACCCTCCATACGTTAGTGAATTTTCTGCCCTACAATCATATATTAGAACCAACAGCAACCATTGTATTTTCTCTGTCATTACTGGTAGCATTAAACTGAAACTATGTTTCTTCTTGGATTTGTTACCTCTTATAATAAAGTATGTTCAAATAACTGAGTTTTACATATTAAGAATTTGGTCACAAATGTTAGAAGCTTGAATACAGGCGCTTACAGCATTGCCTTCAGTTGATGTCTCTCGGCTGTTGTCTTAAGTTGTCATAAGATCCTACACGAATCTGTGTATTTCTTAGATATCAAGTGTTGGAAAAAATTCCTTTCTCAGAAACACACGGGGAAGGAGAAGCATGCAGTTAGCACTGAAATCCGCAGCCCTCTGTAGTGCATTCAGGGCTCATCTTGGTTGTAATTTTTCAGAGGGGATTTTGTCAGTGAATGAACTGGCTGAAGTGCAGCATGATTTTGGAAGTTGAAAGGCAGAAGTGTTTTTAATATTTCAGTGACTATTTGGTACTGTTATGAAAAAATGCGGTGGAAGTTCCTGTTCCTAAATCTAGGTATCCCAAAACAAAAATCTGTTCTGATGACATATGCTTAACTTAATGCAGTTTGCTTACACATGCAAGATATAAGATACCACAGTAACCTTGTTGAGCCTTATAGTTAGTGCTTCATTATGGTTTGATTTTTCTTTGTCCTTCAATACAATTTAGCCTCGTATTTTAATCAGAAGGCTTTTTAGAGCATTTTGACCTGAATAACAATCTTGTGGCTTGATTCTTAACTCTGAACTACCAGGAATCTAAGATTCCAGATAAATGTACTTCTGTCCAAACAAGTTTACCCCTCAACTGGTTCCCCACAGCAATGCGTGCTGCTACCACTATTTATCTGGTACACAAGTATGTGTCAGAGCAGGTATGACAACAGGATCAGTTTAAAGTATGCACATGGCTCTAGGTCAAAGAGACCAGTTAGAGCCCAGTCTTTGATGACTTTGTGTGCGCAATGAGTCCTATCTTTAGTTTCAACATATAGAAATTATACACTGCTCAAAAAAAATAAAGGGGACACTTAAACAACACAATATAACTCCAAGTAAATCAAACTTCTGTGATATCAAACTGTCCACTTAGGAAGCAACACTGATTGACAATCAATTTCACATGCTGTTGTGCAAATGGAATAGACAACAGGTGGAAATTATTGGCAATTAGCAAGACACACTCAATAAAGGAGTGGTTCTGCAGGTGGGGACCACAGACCACTTCTCAGTACCTAAGCTTTCTGGCTGATGTTTTGGACACTTTGAATGTTGGTGGTGCTTTCACACTCATGGTAGCATGAGACGGATTCTACAACCCACACAAGTGGCTCAGGTAGTGCAGCTCATCCAGGATGGCACATCAATGCGAGCTGTGGCAAGAAGGTTTGCTGTGTCTGTCAGCGTAGTGTCCAGAGGCTGGAGGCGCTACCAGGAGACAGGCCAGTACAGCAGGAGACGTGGAGGAGGCCGTAGGACGGCAACAACCCAGCAGCAAGACCGCTACCTCCACCTTTCTGCAAGGAGGAACAGGAGGAGCACTGCCAGAGCCTTGGAAAATGAAAATGACCTCCAGCAGGCCACAAATGTGCATGTGTCTGCACAAACGGTTAGAAACCGACTCCATGAGGATGGTATGAGGGCCTGATGTCCACAGATGGGGGTTGTGCTCAGAGCCCAACACAATGCAGGATGCTTGGCATTTGCCAGAGAACACCAGGATTGGCAAATTCGCCACTGGCGCCCTGTGCTCTTCATAGATGAAAGCAGGTTCACACTGAGCACATGTGACAGACGTGACAGAGTCTGGAGACACCGTGGAGAGCGATCTGCTGCCTGCAACATCCTTCAGCATGACCGGTTTGGCAGTGGGTCAGTAATGGTGTGGGGTGGCATTTCTTTGGAGGGCCGCACGGCCCTCCATGTGCTCGCCAGAGGTAGCATGACTGCCATTAGGTACCGAGATGAGGTCCTCAGACCCCTTGTGAGACCATATGCTGGTGCGGTTGGCCCTGGGTTCCTCCTAATGCAGGACAATGCTAGACCTCATGTGGCTGGAGTGTGTCAGCAGTTCCTGCAAGATGAAGGCATTGAAGCTATGGACTGGCCCACCCGTTCCCCAGACCTGAATCCGATTGAGCACATCTGGGACATCATGTCTCGCTCCATCCACCAACGTCACGTTGCACCACAGACTGTCCAGGAGTTGGCGGATGCTTTAGTCCAGGTCTGGGAGGAGATCCCTCAGGAGACCATCCGCCACCTCATCAGGAGCATGCCCAGGCATTGTAGGGAGGTCATACAGGCAAGCGTGGAGGCCACACACAATACTGAGCCTCATTTTGACTTGTTTTAAGGACATTACATCAAAGTTGGATCAGCCTGTAGTGTGTTTTTCCACTTTAATTTTGTGTGTGACTCCAAATCCAGGCCTCCATTGGTTAATAAATTTGATTTCCATTGATGATTTTTGTGTGATTTTGTTGTCAGCACATTCAACTTTGTACAGAACAAAGTATTCAGTGAGAATATTTCATTCATTCAGATCTAGGATGTGTTATTTGAGTGTTCCCTTTATTTTTTTGAGCAGTGTACATGTGAAGCAGTGTTGTTGTTTCTAGTTGCCTTTGTTTTGAGCACAACATCTTTGAGGAAACTTTATTTACACACTGACAAAACCGTGCTGACTTTATTTCATCATGCTTTCATCGATTGTGTTTCATCTGTTTCCTCTGTGTCGGGGTTTAGCTATTTATCTGTAAAGAATAGAAACCAAATCAAATTGTTAAATGGTCCAAGAGGCAGATTGGTGAGCTGAACCCAGCATCTCTGTATACCAAACAGTCAGAGCAGGTGGCAGGTTTGATTTTACTTGATGACTTGCAGTTTTTGTACATTGAGTTTCTATTTCTTCCTTCTACTACTCCCAAAACAGTTTGTTCTGGCAGCCATCATTCAGATTAACATGATGTGCTGTTCTATTGTATTATTCTATTATTTATTTTTTTCTTCATTGCGCTGCATTTATGCTTATATTGATTGTTGTTTGTGCTTATTTTGATGTGCATGTGAGGGTGACTAAGCTACTGCAGACCAAATCTACCTTTGGGTAAACAAACCTGAACTTTTTTCCCGTAAAGCGCACTCGTGATATTTTTCCACCAAGATTAGATGATTTCACCAAAACGACAGCTTGATCGAAGCTGAAGGTTGATTGATAATTTGGTAACATCAAAGCTGACATAATCAGATGTAGCACTACTACACCACATTATTTCCATCAACAGTATCATTTTGCAGAAGAAATTGTTCATGTCACATAACAGCTGCACGCTTCTCCTGGTTGGCAGACGATGGGCAGCAGCATGTTCCTGGTGTAATCAATCTTCACCGTTTCCACCCTGATGCAACCTTGTCTTTCTGAGTTTGACTTTCATTTTGCATGGATCAGTAATGGCTGTAAATGTACCTTTTCTCCCCATGCTACCAAAGCATGCTGGGCCAATTTTTTTTTTTTTTTGAAGATTGCTTTATGGGTTTTTGTTTTGCTTGATTTTCATTCCCTTTAAGTAAGGAAGAAGTTGACTAACAATGTGGAATGCTGGAGAGAAACCAGTATGGTGACGTCCATACCTATCATACACTTACTTGAGAGAAAGTATATTTTACAGCTTAACACAGCCTGATAGTGACAGTGGTGTTGTAACTGCGTGAACTCTCATGTGTGTGTATGATTGGCTTAGATGATAAATGTCTCTTTCCACCTCCATGGAGGAAAATGAAATTTTAGCCAGTGTTTTCTTTGGTATCATAGACAAAAAGGAAGAAAAACCTACCCCCACCCTGCCTTTAAAAAACAGCAAGCAACGGTGTGGGCATAACGCAACTTCAGTTGATTTACTGAAGTTGCGTTATGCCCACACCTATACAGGCTGGTTTGCCTAGCTATGTCCCAGAAATAATGCAGACTTGTCCTAAAGCTGTTTTCCCAGAGGAGCTTCACCCCCACACTGGATGTTGGCATAATAAAAAAAAAAAAAAAAAAAACATTTCAGGTGGCAGTTTTTCAGGTCCCCTCAGCCAAACAGTGTAACACAACAACACAGCAAACCTGCACTAAGTCTTATCACTATTTATCAACTGAGGTACAGTTCTGATTTTGTCTGGAGAACAGTTAAAACAGTTGATACAGACAGGTGCTTCTATTATTGTGTCCACCCCATTTATGTCAGTGATGATAAGCTGAATATTAGTTTCTCTTTCAGCAAAAATGGAATATTGCAACCTTAAAGAAATCCAGCTGTATTTATTGAAGAGCTGTTGACTAAAAGTGCATTCTTTTTCTAAATGTGCAACATTGTTCACTACGCCTGAGTGTCTAGCTTACTTGCAAAAATGATTTGGACACCGTGAAGCAAAACTGAAGGGCTAATATAACTGAGCTCAGAATATCTGCTGATTAAGCACAACATTATGTCCACCTGCCTAATATTGTGTTGGTCTCCCTTTTGCTGCCAAAACAAGCCAAACAAACCAGTCGAGACACAGACTCCAACAGACCCCTGAAGGTGTGCTTGATTGGAGGATATAATAATTTTCTTGCAGTAGGGGACCCATGATGCTAATCATGAAGTGCAAGTTGTCTCTCCTTCATTTTCTTTCAATTTCTGAAAAGTTTCCAGGGGCTGTTTGAATTTTTGTGGGAATTTCTCTAAGCATCCAGTTTGCAATAAATGGCTCTTCAGTTATTTCTATTTTCTCCATTTTTTTTTTTTTTTACTTGCAGTTTCACCTCCAGCTAATGTAAAAGTGAGCTGCCAAAATCTTAACGTCTCAGTCCACTGGGATTACAGCACAGAAGAATCACAAACAGTCTTCAGGGGAACCATCTATCCATGGTAAGAAAACATCTGTTATGTTCAAATATAATTTCATCTTTTGGTTGTTGATCAGGGTGCCTAAATTTGCTGCTGTGATATCACTTTGTGGGGTACGGTTTGCATTAGTGAACTCTGGATTTTATTACAACTCTAAGACTCTATTACAATCATAAATGACATTTTTGAGTAACTGACACATCTTCTCCATTAGTTTTAGTGTATTGTTATCCATCAAATTAATCTGCTGTTTCCTTAGTTTTTCTTTTCTTTTTTTATTCAGGAATTGTACATTTGAAACCACAGCTCATCAGCACGACCTGAGCAACTGCATCTGGAAACAGGAAGAGAGATACCTGAAGTTTATGCATGTCACTATAGCAGCTATACGGGAAGGCAATCAGTCCAATGCTGTGTCATCAAATACTTTCTCCTTTAACAGATTAAAGACAGTTCACACAAAATGTAAGTACTGCAGCTTGTGGTCTTTGTAGAGCATGATTTAACTAACAGAGAGAGAGATTACATTTAAATGTCTCTCCTCAGGTTCTTTAGATTTTCCTTCAGTAGAAATAAAAGTGGATGAGTTGATGGGCACAGTAAGTTTCAAGAATCCGCTCTACTTCTACAAAGAACTGAAGCAGGTGAACACAGATGCTGCTAAATTCGCCTTCACAGTCTCTACTACACAGGTAAGGGGTGACTGCCATACACCAGACATTTATTTTGTGTATAATTTTTGGCAACTGAAACAATGGTAATAAGAGACGTGTTCATATATTTTAACACTGGCCATAACTGCAGAATTCATGTGTGTTAAAGTAGGAACGGCAACTTTATGAATATAACACGTTGGGGCGATGATGGCTGTGCAATAAACCTGTTGAAGAAATTGTTCAGCTGATTTGTTGCTCTCCAGGTTGCCCACTGGTCCTGACACATTAAACACAATGATTTTCTCCACTCCACTCAACACATTATTTGCATTGTTCTGCTTGAGTATGGCCTCCACCTTCCTCAGCTTAACCCTTAATTCATGCTGCACTCTCCTCACGTCTTCCCTGTCTGCCAAGCTGAAGACTTTCTTCTTTTTATTAAGCAGCTCTTTCAGGTCACTAGTGATTCAAGGCGTATCGTTCTCAAGCAGCATACAGTCCTGCCCAGTATGATGGCGTGTTGCAGCCAGTCAAACTGTTGATATAGTCTTCAAAATATATTCCATCTGCAGACTCAAAGTAGTGCTGCAGTGCCTCCACTGCAGCATTAGCAGCATTTGCATTCAGCAGGGCTGCTACTCTGTTTTCTCTGGTGGCACAATGTTGAAAAGCTGGTAACGCTCAGTCAAGTGAGACCCACCAGTAGCAAGATAAAAGCAGTAGACTACTGGATCATCAGGATCAGGTGTGCAGCAGTGAAGTGAGTGTCGCATGCTACCTCTGCATCACCTGATGCTTGAGTATAAACAGCAACAACAATAACAGAGAAGTCCCTCAGTAAGTTTTATGGACACAGTGATTGATTTTTCATTCAGGGTGTCTTTGAATTTATCTTACAGCCATAGCAGACATGTTTTACTAAGTTACTGTTAATAATAATACAAGAGTAGCTGTTTCATATATAACATTTAGATGCCAGGTAGCTTTCTAAGTCTTTAATAAATGTAAAGTTTTTCAGTAAAGGCAAACTTATTTGCTGATTCGTTACAGGCCAGGGGAGATTTTAGGAGGTTCTCAGCCCTCAATCATAATGTCATGCATATAGTGCTCTGCAATTAACATTAATGTAATATGGTGCTTTAACAAAATGAGACAATAACATACACCAACTCCTTGGCTGGAAACTGGTGATATACCAGCAGTCTAGTTGCTCAGAAGGCTAAATTAGCTAAAATCTCTGATGTAGTTGATGTTAGCTCATGTTTTTTGACACTATTAAGAGAGCAAATATACATAAGACTGAATTTCAATCTGAACACATTTCAACATGAAATCTTCATTCAGGCTGCAGCTGCATTTAAAATGTCACTTTAAATACACTTAGTTCATTTTCCGAGTCTTAAAATCATTTCACTCTCATATTCACTGAAATATTCACATCGTCAGCCAGACATTTTTCTGTCAGTGTGGATTACGAATTACAACACAACCAATGATTTATCATCAGTCTATTTAAGCATCTAGAGCTTTACAAAGATGAGTTTTATTTAAGTACTGATTGCTACAGTAATGTGCGGTAAATGTTTCAGAGGAACTGATTGGGAGTCTGACAGCTGCATCACTGTCCAGAGTCAGTGTGACCAAATTTGTCGTGCAGGCTTCGTACAGCAGGTGTAATGGGACCCTAACTCGCTCCGCTCTGAGCTTTGATAGTGACTTAATGAATGTGTGACTTTGTTGAAGTTAACTTGCCAGCGAGCTGGTTAAGTTCACAGACTCTGTTACCCCAGTAACTGACTCAGAGTTTCTTGCTCTGGAACAGAAACTTCAGAGTTTCCCTCAGCTCAGGGTTAACTAACTCAGACTGTTAGCTAAACCTGCATCCTGGAATAATAAAACCCAGGATGGCAACACTTCATTCCTCCACCTTTCTTCCTGCCACTCAAATTAACGTCTCTATCCGCCTATAAGTTCTGAAGCCAAATACTGGCCAAGGATCTCGCATTCCCCATGATGTTAGCTGGATCTCTGAGTTCTCTGCTTAATTCCAGCTCTGCAGTGCTGCCGTCTCCTCTGTAGCTCCTCAGGGATAAAGGGTTTTGTTTTATTTAGTATCAGTGGTGCATTCAGTGGCATCAGTTGGTCTCTTCTGCAACAGGCTGACATTCAGTCTAGATGATGGTGATGGTAGTAATGGTAGAACGAGGGTAAACGAGTAAAATAAAATATTTTACTCGTTTACAAAGGAACAAAGCAAAACAGAATTTTAAAAGACAAAATCCTAACATTAAAGAGCAGATAGATGTGTCATATTACATCTGCTATCCAAGATATCCGGTATCTGTGCTCAGTCTAAATGGGCTCTTCATACTTATTACATGAATATACAGCAGTAAATGTATACACATAAAAAGATATTCCTGAGTCCCCTTTGTTATGGGTTTTAAATCCAAAATAATAAAAGCAGAGAGTTTAAGAACATGTAAACAGATTTGTTCAGTATTATATTTTGTACCAATTTGTACCAATTCATTGTTTTCTTTGTTCTCTTTAAATGTACTTTAGGTTTTTAGTAGGGGCAGCATGACAGAAGCTTCCTTTGACATTATGTAGGAGCAAGTGATGGATAATATGCACTGATTTGTAAATAAGCGTTCATGAATAACTTGAGATTATGGATCTAATATTATACTGCGGCATATTTCTAACTACCCAGGCAGCTCATTCTCTTTCTCTTGTCAATAATTTCTTTAAAGTTATAACACATTTTGGGATCAACTTGAAAGAAAGGCAGATGTGAAATGTAAAAGTGAGGTCAGAGGTCAAATAAGATATTTGGACACACTCTGTAATGTGATATTTAGAATCCTCATATACCAGCATCATTTCCTAAATGCTGCAAATACAAACAATGGCAGCAGAATTTTAAGCAGAGTTTTAAAAAATAAAACATTTGATGAAAATTTGACCTTATTTGACCTTGAGGAAGAGGTCAGAGGTGCAGAAGAAACGCAATATTCAGAATCCACACATATCATTTCCTGTATGCCTGTATGTTGGCAGTACAAACAATGGCAGTAAAAGAAACAGTTTTAATTGCCAAATATAGCATTCTTAGCACTTTGAGATTCAGTTCAATCTATCGACCTTAAAGAAGACTTCAGAGGTCAAATGTGACGTATTTTAAATCTTTATATGGTACTTTCCACATGTTGACAATACACACCGCACCTTGTAAGAATCAAAGTTTCTATGTTATAAGGATTTTTGACAATAAATTATTAGGTTGATCTTGAGGATCTTGGTGGATGTAAGGCTAATTTTAATTGTTAACATGACCCCGCTCTGCACCCCAACACAGTTTCATCAGAATTCATTAAAACTTTTCGGGCTGTCGTGTTTACAGACAGAATGATATGCACACATACGCTACCAAAAACAGAACCTCTATGGTGGAGGTAAAAATAAAAAGACGAAAGAATGAAAATAAAACATGATTAAAATGCAGTACTTATCAAAGAACCAAAGTACTAGCAACAATAAATATACTTTGTACAGTGTATCACAAAAGTGAGTACACCCCTCACATTTGTGCAGATATTCAAGTATATCTTTTCATGGGACAACACTGACAAAATGACACTGTATAATACAATAATAAATAAGTAACATATAATACACTGTATTATATGTTACTTATTTAGTTTACAAAAAGGATATGGCAAATACACTGGGCCTTATGTGACTTTATACAATACAAGTAGGAAAAATAGTTTGCACCTTGTATTTAACTTGAATAATCAACACATTAACATATCGTTGTGTGACTTTCAGGGAAACTTTGAAGCATCATGCTCAAATGAAGAAACTTGCAAATGGGATGTCTCATTCCACGAGGGTGCGGAGAAGTGTGTCACGCTGAAAGGAATGTTGTTTTTCGAGACTGGTGCTGAGCAGATGGAGTTCAGGAAGACGCCCAAGATCTGTGACCATCATAAACCGAGAGGTGTGAAGAGTAGTTTGTTTGTTTTTTCTCTCAGAGGTGCGTGACAGAGGCTTCTGGTTTGAGTGACAAAAGGGCACAGACATGCCTATCAGCAGGAAGCAGCTCTGTATTTGCACAGGCCTAATGCAAAAACTGGGTGGGGCACTCATTCCGTTAATAGCAGTGTGACAGAGATCGAGATCTTGTGTTCTTACTGATTTTGCTTCACATACAATATCCAGATTTGGATGCAAACATTGAAACACAGATATAAAGTTATATGATTTATACCCTAATAGGGTGTGCCGCAGATCCTATCCAGAAGCAGACCTAGAAGGAAATTTGGGAATTGTTTGAGAATATCATACTAAAATAAATGAGCATCGAACACATATTTGCATGAAGATAACATGTTTGCCAGTTTTGGTTCACATTTCAGCTGGTCAGGCTTCACTGCAATGCTGCTGTGATCTGGGACTTGTTTTTGTTTTTGGTTCCTCTCAGAGACTTCTGAATGGAAGTATGCTGCTATGCAAAACTAGTCTGAATTTGATACTGTTACTAAATGTTAAATACATGTTGAAGAGCTCAATGAAGCCAACTCCTACTCCTGACTGAGCAGCTCTTCCCTGTCTAAGATAAGCGATCATTGCTTCAGCACAAAATTTTCCACACAGTGAAACTAAAGTATATTTCAGACTGGAACTTTATAGTTGAAAGAAGGTCATTTCCATCTGCAATCACTTATATTTAGAGCTAAGCTAAATTAGCTTAAATAATACAGCCCTATATGAGCTCATTATATCATACTATATAAAACAGAACCAGCTGATGTGGATTTAGTTTAGTTCCTGAAATCACATTTTTTGTTTTTATTTTGCTTTTTAGCAAATTTCCATGAGATTGTCCTCACGGCGGTCCTGATGTCCATCGTTTTCCTTGTTATCCTTGTGCTAATTGCTTGCATCTGTAAAGTGCAAGCTTGGACAATGACGACCCTCAAGCCTGTACCCAAGTCTCTGGTAAGGTGTCCAATTAAAATAAATGAACAATTCAGAGCGCTGGTAATGATGCTCCTTTAGCTGTTTTTAACCTTGTGTGCGATGCTTTGTCTGTGCCTGTCTGCTTGTTACATCACAGAGAACAAATGAAGGGGGGCAGCCTTTGGTGTATAAAAATCCAGCCAGACCAGACATTAGTTCAGTCCACATCTGCGACCCACACAAAAGCCTTCCTGTCAGTTCCGAGTACCCCAGCCACTCCAAGGACCTCCAGGACAGCAGTGCTGGCTCTGACTGCAAGTCTGCCAGTCGTTTCGACATGGGCACACAACATCTGGACAACAATGAGCCAGATATGGAGGATGTGGGGTTGATCTCTGACAGAAACAGTACAGATGATGACTCTGCAGATGACTCAGAGAAGACAGAGTGTGTTTCAATTGAAGAAGAGGTATCACCCTATGACTGCCCGCATGTTCTGAGGCTGGATATGGGTGATGGAGACATGGTCACAGGTTACACCGGGAACTAAATCAGTTCTCAGAGGACTTGTTTTGAGATTGAAGGGTTTTGTTTTTTTTTGTTGTTTGTTTGTTTTAGTGATGGCAATCAAAGACTAGCAATCTAAGCCCACCTCTGGAATGTAAGTTTGTAAATTTTCACCATATTTTTACCTTTTTAAGACTGTGGTTAACACTGCACCGATGGAGTTGGTTGTCTCAGGGAAACAAGTTGGTGATCTTGGTCTTCCAGCTGTCCAGCTGGTTATGGAGGCAGCTAGGTGGATCTCTGCTGGTATCTGCACCTGCAGCAGTGCACACCAATGTTAAAGAGTGGCCGCTTTGAAGCACAGTGAGAATCTCATATTTTAAGCTCAAGGAAACGAGCTTCAAAAGAAGAATACCTCAGGAAGGACAGTTCCCCCAAATCACACACACAGATGGATTTCAAATAAGATCGATTTAACTTCAGCTCTGCATGAGATATTTTTAGATATAAACTGATGCAACATTTAAATCACCTGCCTAATATTGGGTAGGACTCAGTCGTGCTCTGTGTCAGTGGTTCCTTTTGTTGTAGGTCTGTGTGGTGGAGTCTCTTTTTTTTTTTTTTTTTTTTAAAGCACATCCTTCAGATACGTGGTCAAATTGGGATTTATCAGTGCAGTGAGGGGGCTGACTGGTTTAGATGAATCGAGATGAGGTTGTTGGAGTACCATTTTGGGTCATTTATCCTGTAGAAAGCAGCTGTAAAGAAAAGTGCAAATCAGGAGAAACAGAAACTATTTTAAACAAATATAATGCATTCATATTTTTTCTAATTGTGCTCCACAAAAGCTCCATCAGCATCTACACTTCTATTCATTTTCTAAACTGACCCGTGTGACTGGAGCCTATACCAGCTGACAGTGTGTGAAGCATCCATCCATCCACTTCCCGATTATCCAGTTTCAAGTCACAGGTAGACTGGAGCCTTTCCCAGGTGTCATTGGGTGAGATTCAGGGTATAACCTGGACAAGCTATCCGGTCTATCACGAGGCTCAAGGTGAGAGCAGGAGCAACCTCCGAACCCTGACAAATCAAATCAAACCAATCTGACAGGATAAATAAAGACAATTGTTTTTTTGTTGTTGTTGTATTGACCCTTAAAAGAGTCCTAAAAACAGTTCTGACCCACTGTAACCTTTTTATGTGACTAGTCAGATAAAAATGTTCCAGTCCTGACAGCAGAACTGCAGCCGTCACATCTTTCAACACTGCTGACGGTGCCTCACCTGCGCATTGTTGTTTGGAAAAACTGCAACCAGAAAAACCGGCCCTGTAGGTCATGGGTTAGTGTTTTTCTTCTGCTTGCATCATATGCAAACTGGTTTATCTACTTCAGGGTTGATGTTTTTGTTTTTTAATAATGTTGGAGGTTTCACATATTGCTGTATTAAAGGTATTTTTGTACATGTGCTTATATTATCACATTTAACCCTCATTTATTCGTGCCTCAAACTGCTCTTATACAGGTTTAACACTGGACAAACACCATAAGGAGTTTTTCATTGGACTGAAACATTTAGGTTTACTTTCTCCGCAGCGTGGGATTTTTGATTGCTTGAACGTAAACACGCAATTTTGCCAAAGATGGTCTGCTGAGTGTCACCTGTGGGGGATGAAAGGCATGTTACAATCAGCAGGAACCTTTAAAACTGCTTACAGCTTGTTTTAATCATTTGTCTGTAGCAGTGATGACGTTGGAGGGCTGAGTATGATAAGGGGAAATCAAAGATAAGGGGACGCACTGCAGGTGAAAGGATTTTGGCTAATATAACCATGAATCTCCCATTAAGCATATTGTTTGTATTACATATTGTCTGAAATGTAATGTTTCGCACCATTTTATATCATACTTCCATAGCATGAATCTGAACATGAAGTTCAGAGTGTTAGTTTCATTTAGCTTAAACTCTGGTGTAAAATGCTACTGTGAACAGTTGCCATGTTTTCGAATGATATATGAACAAAGCTTAAGTTCTATTGAAGTGGAGATTTGAAATGCTCAGTAAGCCAGCACCCCATTCATCCCCATGGGCATGACAAGAAGAAATCTCAACATGCTGCCTTGCTAAAGATGTTTGCACAGCAGCATTATTACAATTATCACCTGTGGGAAAAGTACAGCATGATGAGAGTTAAAAATAAAACAAAAACAAATCTCAGAAACTCGACTTAAGGTGTTTTTAATACAGGAACAATATTTATATTTGATATATATGACTGAATATATATAAAAAAAATGACTGAAGTATGATAGGCTGCCTTTAGTATTCTTTCAGCATGATGTCCTGAATTGGATTACCGGAAATGAAATTCAATTTTTGCTTTCATTCCTGAATGAAGTGGATGATGTGGGGAAACCAGAGGGTCCCAGATCCCCCACGCCCCCCAGTTGTCCTCTCACTCCTGTCCTGTCAGCTCCTCTGGAGTGACGAGCAGTGCGTGAACAGTTCAAAGTCCGTGCAGGCAAGATCCTGGCAGTCGCCGCTAAAGCTTCAGGCCCTGAACATTTGTTCTCAGGTTCAACATTTGCTTCTCCTGTCGGGCTTTTTCCTCCTTGAACGCCATCTTGTTGGCTTTCTTTTCAACTCTCCTCTCCTAAAAAACAAACAGAATTTAACACCTTGTACTCTACACGAATTTTCAATTCAATTCATTTTATTTATATAGCAAAAAAATCACCTCATGGCAAAATCATTTATTCCTAGTTTCCCTTCTCTGGTTAGCAGGGTTTTATCACATCGCATATTTTGGCATTAAAAGGGATTAATAATGATATTCATGGTGCCCCTGTAAATAACTGAGCCTAGTTTGTGAATAACCAAGTATTTATCACAGTTTGCACTTGGATTAGACTCATTTCACTGACTTCTTGAGCTCATTAATCCTAAACTGATTTAAAGAATTAGACCCATTCTATATTCGACTGTCAGCAAATCCCAAGAAAAGAGCTAAACCAACAGTGAGTTAGTCCACAATGATCTGACTCCCTCAGATGTGGCTCTCAGCTCTCAATCTGTACAAACACTTCACGACCGCACGGCTTAAAAACAGCTATGAACAGCTGGTCACTGTAGTTTCTACTATAAACAGGAGGCCTTTCACAGGGGAATATTTTCAGTGGTGTAATAATCCAGAACAGTGTATGTGAGACTGGGTCAAAATAGATAACCATTCATGCTGAAGGAAGAGGAAGTGCACACCAAGCCTGAACATTTCAGAGCAGCTAGCCAATAATGAAGAGCCACTTACTGCTTAAGAGACAGAGTAGTTATCAGCTCTGTCACTAGTTAGCCAGCATAAGCTAGTTAGTACCAACTAACCCAGTGATGTCACATTCTGCTCTCACACATAGTTTTTAAACCCAGCTTCACAAAAGTGTTAAGTTTGTTACGGGTTTATAGAACAGGACTCCGCGGTGTAAATTAGCCTGAATACATGTTTCATGTTCACAGATTAGCTGAGCCAGATTCAAACGCCTGAGGTGATCTCATGCTGCTGTGGTTATTGTGTAGGGGAAGCCATCGGCATTCTGAAAAGCACAATAAGCTGTGACTGAATGAATAAAGGTTTTGTTTGGCGGCTATGACAAATCTGTCGAGGTGACATCACAAAAACAGAGGGGGAAAAAAAAGAAAAAGGAAATTCCTAACCAATTGTCTGTGTATGCTGGTATGCAATCTATGTTGCAAATGTCACCAAAGAATAAGGGGAAAAAATTATTCATAAAAAGGAAAAAAACAAAGGAGGGGAGGGCGATCTGTACCAAGCTAGATCTGTATATTCACCAAAATACCCATCAGCTGATTTTACGTAGTGCTGAAGTGGGGAGTCTTCACTGGCACGATGCAGCAGCAAAGTAAGCTCATTTTCCTGCTGTCTGCGTCAGATCACGGGGCTGTTGGTGTGACTTCTTCATTTTGTTCAAAACTGTTCAGAGGCAGGGACAGTCTTCCTCACCTTACGTTCTTCCTTGATGGCGTGTTTCCTGGCCTTCCTCTCCTCTTTGCTCTCCTCTTTGCTTCGAGGCTGCGTGGAGACCCGAGGCAGGTCTGTGTCGTTAATTCTCGTCATGCGCTCTGCCTGCTTGGCTGTCAGGCCTCCGGTGGGAAGGACATCTAGAGGGATGCCCGTCTTATTGGAAACACGAATCGGCTTTGGCTAAGGACACAGAAAATTAAAGAATGGTTAGATTTGCTTGCTAGTTATCTTGGAGAGGCTTTTTTAAAACAAGCTACTGTATAAGTAAAATAATACATTCAGGCTCTGCAACGTGGGTCAACTTTGTTTTGATTTTGTGCCATGTAGGAGCCCACCAAATCAGTCTGACTGAAAACTAAACACATCAGTGATCAACATTTCATCACCCTACTAAATCAGTATTAGTAACACAGCCTTTGGCAGGTGCATCAGTGTTGTTTTTGATGATACAGACGTGGGCAAAATTATTGGTACTCTTCTATTAAAGAAAGAAAAACCTACAAATGGTCACTGAAATAACTTGAAACTGGCAAAAATAAAAAAATTACTGAAAATTAACTCATGAAAATCAGACGTTGGTTTTGAACTGTGGTTCAACAGAACCATTTTAAAAAACAAACTACTGGAAGTTGACTGGATTTTGTTCTGTGTCGTTCCTGGGTGTTTTTAGTTGTGTGTTTTGGGTCATTACCCATGACCTCTTTCTGACCCTGGGCTGCAGATTTCGCCCCAGAATGCCTTGATAGTCTTGAAATTTCCATGTTCACTGCACAGATTGAAGACCCCCTGTGCCAGATGCAGCAAAGCAGCCCCAGAACATGTGCCATGTTTCACAGTAGGTAGTGTTCTTTTCTTTGTGTGCTCCATGTTTGCGTCTCTGAACACAGAGCTGATGTGATTTGCCAGAAAGCTCCAGTTTTGTCTCATCTGTCCAAACGACATTTTTCCAAAAGCTTTGTGGCTTCTCAACATGCATTTTGGAAAATTCCAGTTGTACTTTGACCTTGGAGTTCACCTGTAATCTCTTTGGTTACCATTCATATTATGCATCTCTTCAATTAGTCATCGATTTTTATTCTTGCATCCACGTGCACGGAGGTTGGCTAAAGTCCCGTGGACCTTGAACTTCTAGATAATATGTGCAGCTGTAGTCAGGGGAACATCAAGCTGCTTGCAGATGGTCTTGTAGCCTTTACCTTTAACATGCTTGTCAGTAATTGTTTTTATATGTCCCGAGGCAGCGCTCTGCTTAGCTGTCTGTGGTCCATGTTCAGTGTGGTTCACACCATGATGGGAAACAGCACAGTGTTAAATATGCAGACTGCCTGATTACAGGTGAGAAGACACCTGTGGTGCTAATTACAGGTCACACCTTGGTGACCTGTGGTCAACTTATTTTCAGTATTTTCCATTTTTGTCCAGGCCTGTTTCATTATTTATTGATTTATTTTTAATAATTAAGACATTGCTTTTGAATTATGGTTAATTAGTTAATTTTCAGTACATTTTTATTTATCATTACTTTTGTCAGAATCAAGTTATTTCAGAAAAAAATGACATTCAGATTTTATAACTCACATTACTGACTACAGCTAGATTAAAAAAAAAGTTTTCATAAACTTCTGAAGGTCTTTTCAGCATTTAAGACAGATACACTTTATTTATATATATATATATATATATATATATATATATATATATATATATATATATATATATATATATATATATCTTATACTTTTTTTTTTACCTTTTGAGGTTCTTCAATTACTTTGGGTCTGTTATATATGTTGGAATAAGTGCCTGGAGAAGAAAAGGAAAAAACATTTAGATAAAGATACTCATCAGATAATCATCATCTGTGGAATACAGACATATTTACACCAGTGTCTTACTTCCGTTAAAGGCCTTTACACACCGGACGCGGAATTCCGTGCGAATGTTTCCTGCGTTAAAAATATTTTTCGGACTCGCCTGTTCTTAATGCAGCCGTTCACACCGACCGCGTCATTTCACAGGATGAATTTGCAGCATTTATTTTTTCGAATCAAGTTCGATTTTTCAGACTTTCACAAGCAAACAAACAGATCTGACCAATCAGAGCGCTGCATTTAGCAACATGTGAGGTCACATATCAACAGTGATGTGGGAACAGTAAAATCAATACTATTTTACCTCAGACACACAGCTAGACGCTGCTCCGGGTCAGTCGGCTCTCTGAAATTATTCTCTGCCTCCTCACGTTATCCCAACTCTGCCAATGATAGCTCAAACTGCCCACTGATATCCTGAAACATGCGCAAAAGCGGCCGTGATGCAGCTTTAACTCCAGGATCAAACCATAAAACTCTGCCTGCTGCCACTTTCTTATGAGTTGGATGAACCCAGAATCTCTGTTTCTTCCTTCTCTTGTTTAGAAACATCAGGACCTCATTACATCATCGCTTGATGTCGACTGCATTTTTTTCACAGTGCGTTTTATGAGGATGATTTATTCGCAAAAACACAACGCGTCCGGTGTGTATGTAGGTTACACGACAGGTTCGCATCCGACAGATTCGGAATTTTGTGTCGTTTTTACGCAACGCATCCGGTGTGAAACGGCCTTAACTCCTGAACAATAAATTACACTAACATTATAAAATCATCTCAACACGTCAGATTGGACTTCTGTTTACTGGAGCTGGACTCATGTATGAAGGATACTGTAATCAGTAAGGTTACACTTTAAATACAGTAGTACAGCTTAGTTATTACTGCATAATAAAAACAAAGCTTGTGCCGGTGGTGTCATGTTTATAAAGTTGCAGGGTGTCTTTCACTGCATTGGCAGTGTGTTTGGGATCACTTTCATACTGAAGAATGAAGTCTGAGCCATGGCAGAGCCCCCACCTTGTTTTACAGATGGCTGTAGACACTGTTGTACCCCTTCTCCTGACCTCCTCCATACATATTGATGATGATTCAAACCGGTAAATTTTCATATTTGGGTTCATCCCTCCTATCAGACATGCTGCCACTGATTTTTAGTTCTTGGTGTATTTTGGCATACCTCAGGCTTTTATTCCCATTTTCATTCTTTAAGAATGACAGCCACCCTTCTACTGACACCAACTCTGAGGAGGCTTTGGTGAATGCTAGATGGATCAGCTGAAGAGCCAGATGCATCTCTCAGGTCTGTCCTGTTTTTTTCCTATTTCCTAAAGACGGGACTTTTAGTTACTTTTCACCTGCTGGTGCAAAAAACATTTTATGTCTGTCAAATTGTGTTATCTTTGGCATTTAAAGAAGAGAAAGAAAATTTTTTTTTTTTTTTTTTGCAACAGGCTGCTATTAAAGTGCCTAAAGATACAATTTAAAACTGCTTATCTGCTAACACTGTTTCATCCTTTGAGTTATGATCCTTTTTTATTGCTTGAATGAGTCATAGCCATTAAGTGGCTTAACAAACAAAAAACATTTCTCTGAAAATGGTTCGGTACGATGACCAGACTGAAAATAAGTGAAACAGCAGCCAATATTCAAAGAAAAGCTTTGAAAGACCTTCAGAAAACCAAGAGAACTTGAGAAATTACAAGAAAGTCTGGCAAAATATGAAGAAACGACGAGCAGCTCAAGACTTTTCACAGTACTGCACACTGTTTAAAAACAAACAAACAAACAAAAAAAAAACAGAACAAACGACATGATGTGAAAACTCACTGATGATCGTTTCACAGTCCCACTTCTCTTCTGGAGCTTCAACAACTACAGTTTCCATCTCTTCTTCCTCTTCCTCATCTTCATCCTCCTCCCTCACAACAGGAAGTTCTTTGGGACCCAAATCTTCAGGCCTCAGGAACCTGATCCACAAACAAAACACACATTAGTCATTTAATCATTTAAAGCCAAACCGCTAAAGGAATGAAATATCACTCACTCCTTCTCCTTCTGTTTGAAGTAGTCTTTGATGACTTCATCCAGGCGAGCGCTGTCTGGTTCGATGAAGCCTTCCAGCTCAGCGTTGTCCAGAGCACCGATCTCATCATCATCAAACTGTTCATAAAACTGAAACAGCACCATACAAGCAGTCTGAGCTTTCATGTAGTACAAAAAGACAAAGAACTGAAATAGCAACTGAATAAAGTCCAAGCATATTTACTAGTTTTAGGATATGTGACGCATATCAGCAGCCAGCAGTCACTCTTTAGAGACTAAGGGCCAGATTTACTAATGCACTACATAAGTAGTAGGTCAATAGGTCTCGTGATAGGGTGGGGCAAGGTCTCACAGTTTTTTCACCCGAAACACCTGGTGATAATGACCCACACCTTTTTTCATACCTTGGCTCATGTGATAACGCACATGATTAATAGTGGGTCAACAACCACCTCCAAAAAGGACAACCCCCACTAGGTTTTAAATACCTGGAACTCTGCACTGAAGAAACCTCATGGATAAGATGTGAAACATCTCCAAAGAAATTGGGAAAAAAAATGTTTTTCAAAGTCCAGTCACCTGTTGTCTTAACACATGAATGTGAAAGAATGCAATGTCACAATATTGTTGCATGGTTTACAGTCCTCCACTGGAGCCTGTTTTCTTTATAATGGCACCATCTGCCATCTACCTATATTTATGTTTTTCTGATTAAAATTATCAAGCTGCACTGGCTCTATTGGTAAATTAATTACCCGCGGCTGAATATCATCTCCTATTTGGAACCTTGTATCATCTCTTGGCAGACTGAGCAAGTTAACCTGAAATGAAATGAAGCCACTATCCCCCATGCTGCACACGTTCAGTATATGCCTTTATAAGATGTACTTTTATATCAAGATCAGAATTCCTAACAGACAAGGGACTTCATCAGAGTATAAACATGTTCACCTTTTCAAAGCGGTCGTCCAGCAGAGTGAGCTGCTCGTTCCTCCTCATCACAGACGAGGTCATCGAGTACTCTGTGAAGCGACTCTTTGTCTCTTCGTTCATGAACAGGAACTCTCGACTGCGGCCGTCCCCTTCTACGTCCTCGTCACTGGGAAAGCCGCCCTCGGAGTCAAAGTCGTCTTCCTCATCTGTGTCCTCCCACTCGTCATCATCATCATCATGGTCGTCTCCTCTGTCACAGATTACACACAAAGGATGTGGGAGAATTTTAAAATACTGAAACGCTTCCTTGCATTGTGTGTAATTCAGCAGACTGAAGAAACTGTGAAAAAAGCCTATCCCAGCTGTCACAGGGCGTGAGGTGAGGTACACACTATCACAGACAGACAATATACACACATACATAGAGCTTAAATTTGTCAACTGTTGCAGAGCATATATACTGTAAACAAACCAGTCAGTTAATATATCACACAACATGTAATACACTGCTCAAAAAAAAATTTAAAGGAACACTTTGAAAACACATCAGATCTCAATGGGGGGAAAAAATAAATCATGCTAGATATCTACACGGATATGGACTGGGTAATGTGTTAAGAAAGAAAGGATGCTGCATTTCTGCCAGCTATTTCTGTGCAAATGAGGGATAAAAAGAAAAACTTGGCTCTATTCTATTTCTTACTCTGTGCCCACAGCTCCACCTGCAGTGTTTGCTTTGACAATGAAATCATCCTCTAAGATGTTGTCA
Organism: Pterophyllum scalare; assembly: GCA_024447675.2. Taxonomy (NCBI): domain Eukaryota; kingdom Metazoa; phylum Chordata; class Actinopteri; order Cichliformes; family Cichlidae; genus Pterophyllum; species Pterophyllum scalare. The sequence goes on from JAMQGT020015123.1 coordinate 47,218, forward strand.
GGGTTCTCATAATCAAAGTCATCATCGAGAGCAGCTACAATGTCCGGGTCCATGTCTAGCCGGGGTCCTGGAGGAAAACACATACAGCAGTTGCACAGGAACATCAGAAGCTGATGGCAACTAAACAGCAGCTTTAGGTTGCCTCACACGTTTGAAGGAATTAACTAAATTTTAATATGAAACCAAAGCATATTTATGTAAATGTGTATATTATTATTATTATTAACGCTACAAAATTTTATACCAAACAATCAAGTCTAGAGCATTACGCTGTGCTCACAATATTTCTGAAGAAGCGACTGGCTACAAGTTGTTATGATATGATGCCACAAACTGACCTCCCAACACATGACTGCAATTCAGAATTGCACAAATCATCTGCGCCTATGTTTGACAAGCATTAGGCCTGTATTTGTATAGTCATCTAAAACCGATGTAAAGAACTGTTGGAGGTTTTCTGTTATACCCAAGTCATTAAGGTAATTATTATTCCTAAAATGAAGTCCTAACAGACTTTTTTCCATTTAAATGATGGGCTGTTTACCTGAAATGGGAGCAGCTTTGTTCAGAAGGCCCACCTGCTCTTCAAACTCTGAGGCGAACACTGAAGACGGCAGGCTGATGGAGGCAGCCTGCTCATCGAACAAAACAGGGATCAGTACAGATCAGAGGTCTTTTTATGTCATACAATAATAATAACAAAGTATTTCAGCCGCAGGGGCCATTTCTGTTGACTGGTTTAATACCATTTTCAGTGCAGGAGTGACAGTACTGTAGTGTGACATCCTTAACATCTTACTTAAGTTAAGGATGCAATCACTTCAGGATTGAAGCTCTTCTTTATTAGTGAAAATGGTCAGTATTCTAAAGCCCTTTAAAAAGCACTGAGCGATGCTAAAGTAAATTATTTAGCTTCTCTTCTTAACTGTAATGAGATGATGCACAAAACTATTAAAAGTGGTTCCAGGTTGTATGAATGCAATTGGATGCCTTCAGATTTATCACTTCTCATATGAATGGGGGAAACAGTATTTAGTCATGCTTGTTTGGTTCTTTCTTGCTGTTATAAAACTACTTCATAGTTCTGTTAATTCTCTTCAGCAGTACAGAAATGGTACTCTAACGAGACCCTTTAGCTAACCTACTTGCTGTAGCTTACTAGCAAAAATACATAACAAAGAACATTCTCTGACGCTTAGGCCCGGCAAAAGTTTTCAATGCACTGATAGAAACCTTGGAGGAAATGTTATAATTTCCTTCATCCATCCATTTTCTTAACCAACTATCTTAGGGTCAACTATTTCTTCTTTTTTTTTCCAGTTTCTCTCTTTTTTAATTTTTTTTTTTATAATCCCAACTACAGGCATAAAGAAAATAAACTTAAACCTAACTTAATAAAGCCAGAACTTTCTTAGCAGAAAGGGGGAAGGCAACCTACAGGAATGTCCTTGTGCACATCTTTTTCCTCCTCATTCTTCTCCTCTTCATCTTGGAGCTGAAAAGACCGTCTGTCAGAGTACAAACTGCCAGATGCCACCAGCTCAGATGTGCCAGATGCCTCCTTCAGGTGCTGCAGGTAGTTGTAATCATCGTCAAAGAATACACCAAATTTCCTCTGCTCCTCACGCCTTTTATCTGCTTCCACCTGAGAAAAACCAAAAGCACGATCACAGCATCACATTAACACAACATTTCAAAAATCAAGTGTGAAAAACTAGTCATCAGATTGCAGCCACTTTAGTTTGACCAAAGTAAACCAAAGCAGCAGCAGAGTGATTAAACAGATATGACAGAAAAAGCAACAATTCTAAAAGCAACAACTCTAAATATGACAATTTACTTTGTTGATTGTTTATTTAGCGAGATGCTTAACAGTTTGGCCCTATTAAAGGTTCTTAAAAAGCATTATAAACTCTGATTGAACCAAATTTAAAATCGCATCCACATCCTGTGACCACAAGGACTTATGACCAACACAGCAAGTTTGTACCTTTGTGGCAGGCAGGAGGACGTGCTGTGGTGCTTTCTCATCTGCAGCCAGGGGGTCCTTCTGACTCCTGTGGACAAGGTGAAAGGTCACAGCCTTCTTCTTGTCAATAAATGCCTTCTTCTTTCGATGTGGCTGGAAGAAACAAAGAAAATAAATTAAATTCTTCTTTTTAAAAACCCTACTTATGTGCTCATGAGCAAACCTAAAGCCCCAAAATCTAGGATCTTTCCACAGCCAGTTCATTTAGAATTTAGCATTTTCCCCTACCACCATTCTATTTAAGTGCAGTGTACCTGTATGCTAATTCAGTCCATGCCTTTAAAGAGAGCCAAGCATGCTATTTTTTCACAATCATCTACATTATATCATTTATAATATGTAATGTATTTAAGTATAATGTATAGGATTTCACCCATTCTTTCTCTTAGGCAGCTTTTTGTAATTATCTAATCTAATCTAAGTAGTCTTCAGGAATTGTTCTCCAGGCTTCTTGAAGGGATGCTGGCTGCCTTTTGTTCCATTTTCTGCAAGATGATCCCACACTGCTGCAATAATGTTGAGGTCCAGGCTCTGGGGAGGCCACTCCAGGACTAATATTGTTCCATTGTCTGGTTTTGTTCTTTTAAATATTCAAGTGTACTTTTACTGCACTGACAGTATGTTTGAGATCACTGTCATGCTAAAAAATTAAACTGTTGCCAATCAGACACTTTTCAGATGGTACTGCATAGTAGATCAAACAGCATATTCATATTTGTATTAATTCAATCAGTGTCGAAAAGCTCTCCAACACCTCTGGCTGAAATGCTGCCTCCACCTTGTTTTACACATGCCTGTAAATATTCACTCTTTTACCGCTCTCCTTACCTGCTTCAAATATTTCTTGTGTAATTTGGTGCACCTCAGGCTTTTCTCCCTGTTTTCATTCTTTTAGAATGACAGCTACCCTTCTACTGTGACACCAATTCTGATGAGGCTTTGATAAACACTAGGTCAACTGAACGCCAGGTGCATCTCTCAGGTCCTGTGTCAGGCCTTTTGTTGGATTTTTACCAGTTTCTTAAGAACATGACCTTCAGATACTTCAGATACATGATCTTCATCTACTGTAGTGTCTAAAGATACAATTTAAAATAGGTTCTTTGCCAAGTTGTCTGTTAGGTGTAGACACAACTGTGGTTCATCTTGAGTGAAAAAAGCAGCCAATGTCCAAAGAAAAACTTTGAAAGCCTGAATAGCGATTACTGAACACCACTTTAAAAATTATAAGAAAGTCTGGCTCCTTGGAGACAAAATATAATAACTTTGTTCTGTACTCTACCTGCTAATGCTGTGTGTGAGATGACACTTTTGTCGTACATTGACTTTTGAAGCTGCTTCGTTAGCCGATGTTAGCTAACAACATTAGCTTAGAGTAATATGCTTCCTTACCATTTTGTTACAGAGTCTCTCCCGGTTTCCGACAGGTCAAGCTTAAAGGTCCACAAATCTCGATTTACAGCTATCTGTTACAACATGTAACCGTTCTGACTCCTCACTCTGTCCCCGTTGTTTACGCACGCTGGCTGCGCCTTCGCCACGCTGCTGCTACCATTACTGGAAAGAACCATTAGCAAGAATAACGGGGGTATCAATCAGCATTGACATGAAAGCTACATACGATAACGTTTTATTCTACGCGAAAATACTGTTGTAGTTGTAAATTATTTTAAACCAGTTTTTATACTGATTATGTAATTCGTGTTATCATTCTCCATGTGTGACGTATGTGCAATGTAGTCCCCCTACGTTATGGAGTTAGTATAGGCCAAGAAACCTTTTTTTCCCCCTTGCAACTTTATTTATATTACAGTGTACCAAAAAGTTTACCAAAAGATTTGACCCTAGGCATCTGCAAGAATGATGCACTAGATCTTGTATTGATTGAATGGAGTTTATTCGGAAAATTGAAGCCATGGGCCAAAACTTTTGGTGCCATACCATTTAAAATTAAAAAAAAACAAACAAAAAAAACAAGACTGAGCTTCGACAGGGCAACACCGTACTTTTTTTTTTTTTTACTTTTACTCCCTAGATTTTTCCACACATATCTGTACTTTTTACTCTTTACATTTTCAAAATAGGTGCGTTAACACATTTGAGGGACGTTTTTATTTCACATCATTGTGCCTTCAAACATTAGACCAGTTTAAGCCTAAATGTAGGGAACAATAACACATAAAGGTCAATCCTATCCATCACTGGGGCTTGTCGCATACAAAGAGATGAAAGAGGCAAAAACATAATGTATCCATCATTTATAGTGCCATACTCATAAGTAGTGGTCATCTAGCGCTACAGAGCATAAAGTTTGTTTAAGTGGCAAATAATTTCAAATGTCAGCTCAGCTCAGCAAATACACCAGTTGTGTGCAGTCTGTCACACAGTCTGTTGACTACAGGTACAGCTGTTGTATTTCCCAGGGAGAGAAAAGAGTGGGAGAAAACATCACTCCAAGATGTAAGAAAGACAGGACAGGAGAGGAAACAGAGGAGTCACATTCAAAGGTAAGGATTGCTCAGTGACATTTGATAAACTGGAAATTTAAAGCTTTCGTGTACGTGTGGTTTTAGAGTGGTTGTAGCTCAGGTCATCTACTAATCAGAAGGTTAATAATAATAATGCCTTAGTCTTATGTAGTGCTTATCAAGGTACCCAAATACACTTTACAATTTCAAGCACCATTCATTCACACCTCAGTCATACTTGGTGGTGATAAGCTACTAATGTCGTACCTACGGCCCCTCTAAAAAACCACATTCACACTTAAGGTTGAGTGTCCTGCCCAGGGACACAATGACAGCATGCACTCAGACAGGGACTCAAACCAGCCACCCTCTGGTTGCAAGGTGAGCACCTACCTACCTACAGACATTGGATCTCTATATGCTCCATCTATCCATCTTCTTCCACTTATCCTTTTCAGGGTGTTAAGATTTTTTTTTTCATCCTGTCAAACATCCTGCAAACATCCTGTGATTGGACACTTTTTTTGGGGGGGGGGGTGTACACACACTTTGTTATTCAAAGGTTGCATGAAATTCCACACATTACACTACTCAAAAGATTAAACACTTTTTGATCAGAGTACAGCATAAAATCAGTTAAAGTTCTGGGATATTGATCTGGTCAGTAAGTAGCAGAGGGGGTTGTTAATCAGTTTCAGCACCTTTGTTGTTAATGAAATTAACAACAGGTGCACTAGAGGGGCAACAATAGTTGGTAGAAATGTCCTTCAAAGAGCAACTTTTTACTTTCTTACTTTGAGTACACATCAGAGTCTGTATTTCTTCACTTTTACTTGAGTATTATGGAGTTGAATAAAAAAGAAAACGGCCCTGTTGTCTGGGGGAGTTATAAGCACACTCTGTAAAATAAAATATATAACTCTGTTGCTCCTGCCTTTGTTCTGCAAGGGAAAATATGTCAGGTAAAGGCGGGCGTACAGCAGCAAATTCTCAGTTAACTATTTGTACCTGTTTGCAACAGATGTGTCAGTGAGAAAAGACCCTGCAACTTATTGCAGTTTGGGGGGGATCATTTCTTTTGTTATGAAAATAATATTTTGCAAAATAAACAAGATGATTTTTGTTTCTACATGTTGTCAGTTTTAATCCTTATAAATCAGAAATGGGGCACAACCAAGAACATTGCAACTGCTGCCTCTCTGCTTGCTACCATCATGCCATCCTTCCCTTTCACTCTTACTGCTATCATTCTGTCACACTCAAGACTCCTTCCTGACATCACCTGTCAGCCTGTCCATCACCATCACAAACAAGAAGGGGCTCAGAGCTGATCCCTGATGTAATCCCACCACCACAGCAGGAGCTAACATTTCCTCCTGCTTTTGCAGCTCTTTGTCAGATGTGTATGCAAATAAATGGTAAATGGACTGGCTCTCTCTATATGAGCACTCAAATCGCTTTATACAGCATGTCTCATTCACCCATTCACACATACAATCACACTCTGAAGAACGCATCAGGAGCAGCTCGAGGTTCAGTATCTTAACCGAGGATCCTTTGGCACGCAGGCTGGAGCATCCAGGGATTAAACCTCCAACCTTCCAATTAGTAGATGACCTGCTCTACCTCCTGAGCCACAGCCACCCTAATAATCTAGTTAAGGGTGAACCTTGTTAAACCAGTGATGACTGCTGCATGCTGTTCAGGAATTCCACCTGACCTGAAGTTGTTCAGTGAAGCAGCCAGTAGTGTCCACAGGATACATATATCCGCCCCTCCCACACATGCCAAAAGAGTGCCACAGAATCGACACTGAAAAGCAGTGAGCATACAAGGATTTTATCAAACAACAAAAGATTCCAATGCCAATGTTTCCTTTTGCAGTTTCAGTTTTTAACTTTCAAACCTGTCAGGTAATGCGGTTAAGCAATGTTTCTCAGGTTTGGTTTTATTGTGTCTCTAACCAAATGCAGTGAAGCCTCATGTAGGTGCAATTACTGTGCACTGGGTGGCGGCATTCCACTTTCCTAAAATTCATTTTGATACATCCCAGTACGAAATAGTATAAACAGTTAATAAAAGTATAGCAGTGCAAACACTTTTCTTTCACATCACTCTGAGACTTTCCATATCTCATTCTTGTTGTCCATTAATGTAGCCTGATTTTCCACTACAATCAACATTTGTGGCCTTTCAAAACAATATCCCTACTCGGTCTGCACTCCAGGCAGCTTTCACACTGATTCTCTTCGTATTTATTATAATGACCAACATAACGACTCTGTCTCCAATGCAACTTGGAAACACACAATTTAATATAAAAAAAAAACACAAGCAAATTTCATGTCCTAAATAAAATGTTGGACTGTTTGAATTTGAAGAACTAATTGTGTGTAACTTTAAGTGTAACCACTCAGCGGGTTACCATATGATCCTTGTATTAAATGTAAACATCTATTTAGATGGGTTTATTTAGTCAAATTACCAATACAACCATGTATAAGTGCACAACAACAAATCCACCCAAAATCTGGCTTGAGTTGTGCCACCGAAGTCTCACAAGATACATCTGAGGGGTTCTGAGACGATTAATGGAAGAGGAAAGACAAAAACAAAGTTTTATTTAAAAATCATTCCCATTAATGCATGGAGCAGAAAAATAAACCAATACTTTGTCCAAAAGCTCAAATCAGCAAACTTTAGTTTAAGCACTATACTGTTAGATTTCTGTCATAGCGCACATGCAGGTATTCACTGCCATTTGCAGTCTAAGTACTTGTGCACAAATTCAGCAGGTGTCTGTGTAGTACCAAATCACCAGCAGGCACAGAGAGAGTTTCTGCTTATGGCATGCTTGAGCTTCTTCATGTGCTCACTGCTAACTTGAATTCTGCTTATGAGAACTGATCTGAGACTTTTGGGGGGGGGGGGTCGTGGGAACCCATGGAGTAGCTGGCCTTCCAGCTCATTTTCAAATCAAGGCACAATTTATTTATTTTTTTACAGTATTTGCTTGTGCTTTGGAAAATAATCTTTGCTAAATTAATTGTTAACCATCCTTTTTGCTGTGCACTGTTGAATGTTTTGATATGTGGATTAAATTCAAGGCCAAACTCTAAAGTGTTCTTTTTCCAGTCCCAGGATCTGCAGTCATGCTGTGTTTTACTCTTTATCCTCACATTTTCATCTTAATTAAATTGCTGTATTTATAAGATGGACACTTCCAATACTCATTCTATTTTTGAGATAGTTTTCTCATAATTATGAAATGATGTAGTCTCCAATCAACTAATGGAAAAGGGAAAATGCATCAAAATTTGCCTTAAAATCTTCAAATTTTTAAGATTTCTTCAGTGTCAGAATGAAAAGGAACCAACACTTAATTTGAGTTATTAAAAAAATGTAAACAAAGGCAGTACATAAAGGCACTCAGGTTAAAGGAGAGCAAAGTGAATGCACAAGAACAGACTGTGAGGTTGGAGAGTGTGAGGCCCGTGCAGTCCAGGCCTGCCAGGCCAACACTCTGACACACTCGGCTGCTTTTATACACCCAGCTGTTGCAGTGGCAGTGAATACCTGCAGGTGGACCCATGACTAAAACCAAAACTATAAACCACCCCCATTCAAAAACTTTAGCTCAGGCAGTGTTTTCACATTACATGTTCAAATAACAGCACAGAATCGGAAACATGGCAGTTTATGTATCAATATGCATCAGCCTGAATATTCAAGGCACTGCACTCTGAGATGGTCTGTTGTGTTCTGCTCCTCTGCTGGTCTCTGTTTCTGTTGAGTTTCTCCTCATATGTTCATCGACAACATCAGGAACTGTAATGCAAGGAGAGAAAAGGGCAGTCAGTTCAAAATGACGTGCAGATACATGAAGTCTGACAAACTATCACAGATCCCTCAGGTATACAAGGTATGGTAAAATTAACTCAGGTGTGGTGTGTTTATGGTTTTACCTGCATGATGTTCATTCTCACCCGTCCTCTGTTTGATTGGTCCATAGCCTGGAAAACTCCTGGATAAGAAACACACCAACAAGTCTTCACTCTGATTTTAAGGCATTAACGTAGTTATTGTGAACCCAGTGGACCAAACTGCAAACCCATATTTTAATGTATTCTTCTCTACGTACTGAACATGTTCTCCAGACGGACGATGCAGTTGAGGTAGCCATCGAAGTCAATCTCGTGGTTCTCATCAGCATACCTCAGTCCCACCAGCTGCAGGAGCTGGTTGTTCAGTTGCATGCCTTCATCAGGAAAAAAGCAGCAGTTATCTTTCAAATTTAGATGTCTAGGTAAAAAGATTTAGGTTCAAACAGCTGATCATACCCTAAGAGCGGGAAAAGCATTCTTATTAGATACAATGCTCAATATTGTTAATGTCATTAAAGTAATTTTTGGAGTATAATTATTGCTGCTTTAAGATCAAAATATAAATATACTACCACTTATCTACTACCATTTTTAATAATACTAGTATAAATAATAATTATGTAGCGGGAGAAATGAAATGTAGTGTGAATCTTGTGAAAAAAATACAGTGCCCTCCATAATTTTTGGGACAAAGATACAATTTAGGATACAAAGAAGATCAATCTGGAGCACTGTTAAAAAGAAGGAATTCACTCAGCAGCTCAGCAACACCAAAAGGCCTGAAAGTCCACAGAAGACACCTGAACATACATGATGATAAAATAATTTCCATGGTTAAGAAAAACAACTTCACAACATCTAACCAAGGACAGACACTCTGGAGGAAGCCAGTGTATCACTGTCAAAGTCCACAATCATGGATGGATAACAAAGGGTTTACAAACAAGCAGCAACTGAAGGTGGCTGCAGCAAAGGCCTATTAGAGCAACTCAGGGCAGGAAGCACAGTGGGTTCCAAAATTTAGGCAGACATTGATTTTTTTCATCCAGCTATTAAAAAGACTTTAAATGTATGTTAGTTTGTCCCATTATTTTTGAACCTCTGAAAATGGGGGACTGTGTATAAAAATGTCTGCCAATGAAAAAGATGAGCAAATGGGAGAACAAAAATCAACAGAAAATGTGTCAGTAGCTGAGCACAAGATTTAGGCAGTGCCCTGGGAATGCTCACCTGCAGCTCTGAGAGCGGCGCGAAGCTCATAGGATGACATCGTTCCTGACCGGTCTGTGTCAAAGGATAGGAAGAGCATCTGCAACAACACAGGTTTGTGTTTAACAGCCTGAGCAACAAAGAAAAGCGCCCCTTGAACTTTCATCGCAGTGTTCATGCACAGTGCTGTGATATAAATCAACACATACAAGCCATTTCTTCATCTTCTCCCAGAAGACTTTAAACTCTTGGAACTCCATTTTCCCTGTATTGTCCACCTGGTTTACTGTGTCAAGGAAAAACTTAAAAACGCACTGTGGTGAACGGCTTACCCTGAATATCAAAGCCATACTTTTTCCTATCGCACATTAACAAACACACACAAAAAAATCTCAGTGAAATTGTATAACAGGAAGTTAATGCTGATTGACTCCCTAGACCAGCTCTTTGGCACTGTGAAAGGGAAGGGCAAAATAATTTAAAAGCTCAGTTAATATAGATCTAACCGAACCCTGTCCCCTGATTTGGGGGACATACAGTTCATTTCTCCAGTGCTAGCTAAATCCCAGTACTGTTCTACACTGGCAACTCTATCACACAAATTCTAAACAGAAATTGACTGAAATACTAATTGCATACCTATATTTACATACATTATACTGTATTATACCCCCAAAATTGTTCATCACTTGCTGTTAACCATATGTACCATATTCAGCTAACGCAACATAGCAAATTCCTGCACACAGTGTCCTGTATTTTCACAGCCATGTGTAGCAGTATTGTGGGAATTCTGATATGGGGTAACTTGTTACCAAAGAAGTGGGCCAAAATACTGAACTAGCTCAGATCACATAAAAACATAAAACATGCACGAGGGAAAGAAAAGTATTCAGATACTAATATGACAACCTATTTATGTAAACCACAATCATAAGCATAAAATGAGTCATCAACTTGAAAGGATACGTCCATAAGGTTTATGATACTGTGGCAGGTGCCGATACTCAGGCCATGACATTTGATCTCCTTTCCTGATGATAAAGTAGTGATATGTTATTCGAAAACATAGCTCTGTGCAATAATACTACACAAAAACTGAGGTTAGTGGAACATGTCTGATCATTAATGTACGCTATCGAGAGGAGAAAATGTACTCACTGTACACATAAGATAAATAAAGATGCTACATGAAGTATTTTAATATCTGATAATTACAACACCTGTGATTTGAATGCATTTTTGTTCCGTCACATCATCTCCAGCTGATAAATAACAATCATGTTTGAGTCGCCAAGTGTTTAATGGGTTGTTTTTCTATTGCATGTAGAGGCTTTTAAGCCAGTAAAACTCAAAAATTAAGTGAAAGAAGTACAAAAAGTCTTAATATTAGCTTCACATTTCAGGAGGAATTACCTGTAGATCCTGCTTTCTACAAATGATTTCATTGTAACAGACACACAACTTAAACTTCAAAGATTATTAGGTATTTATAACTTCACTGCAGGAGACATGATGACTAAATGCAGATTAAAAGGATCAAGAAAATGCACTGAAAACAAGTTTCAAGACCAAAAACCTTTCATTCACTTACTCCTGCCGAGGACACCATTCAGCATCTGCTGAAGCTCTATGACAGAAATGGCCTGGTCCTGTAGAGACAACGAAAGTATGAAAATAATACTGAACATGTCACAACAGATATGGAAATAATCATCATTTACAGGTCTGAGCTTTTCATCATAGTATAACAAGATCATGTCCAATAGATATGAAAACTTGTTAGTTACCAGCTAGTCTTTAACTATGGTTTGGACCTAAGCAGGTTGTGTACTGTGGGTATGTTGTGACAACATCTGAAATGTGGTTCATACTGTAACTACTACAGCAACCTCAATCATTTATTTTCATTAAAGATTATAAGTAAGTCATACATGGTCTGAAAATGTATACACCGCTGAGTTTAAAGATTGTCATTTTGTTTGTCTGGCACGCCACAGTAATAATACAAGAAATGATCAAATAGTTAAAGACCAGTATTTGGTCATAAAGTTTTGGACAAACTGAATTTTGCCCTTATGGCACGTAAATGTCAAAGATATTAGAAATCCTGCCCAAGGATGCCCTGAACACTGTTACCCTAAAGCTGAAACTGTCATGGTCCTGGGCCTGTGGCCCAGTGGTTTCTGTTATGTTTCCCTGTTTTGGTTCCTTGTTTCCTCTGGTCCCTGATGTTTCCCCCCTGTGATGTTTCTGGTCCCGTCTCTTCCTGTTTTATTTTGATAGTCCTGTGTTCCCCATGTCTCGTGTCTGGCTTTGCTTCCCCCTGTGATTTACCTTATTTGCTGCACCTGTTGTACCCTCCTGTGCCCTGTTCCCTCATCAGCCCTTGTGTGTATTTAAGCCCTCTGTTTTCATCTGTTCTTTGTCATGTCATATGTAGTGGTTGCTCCCTGCTGTGGTCCCTTAGTGTTTCCTGGTCTCTCCGGTCTCCCCCTAACTTGTGTATTTCCCAGGGGGAGTTCCTGTGTGCTTTTGTTTCCCCTATCCGTTATTAAACCTGTGTTCCCGGAGCTCTGCATTTGGGGTCCTGCCTCCTTCCTTCCCGCGCCGCAGCTTTCAGCCGTGACAGAAGCTGCTTTTCTTACCTCGCCAGCCAGCTGTTCAAACAGTCTTCTGAGACCTTTCTCTTCAGGTGTCTCCTCCTCTGGAGGGCTCGGCATGGGTGGCTGGTGGAAACAACACAATGTCAGTACAAGCACATTCATCTGCTTAATTAACTGAGCAGGTAATTGCGCTCTTGGTTATCTATTTACATCTGGCAGGTCAGCATCAACTTTGCTCCCCATCTCTCTGTGAAGAAAAACCACAAGTTGTCAAGAAAGCTGCTGTGACACTTAGCAGTTTTAGTGAAACCCTCGGGATGGTTTTCTTTTAATTTTCTTTAAGTTTGATATTGCTGTAACTTTTTGTCTGCTGTTTTAGCTTCACCCCAGAACCAGAGCTGCACACTCACAAAGCTTCAGCTTTCTTCTCAGAGAAGACACGGATAAGAAAGTCAGCCTCATGGTGGGGCTGGAAAGTGGTGGGAATCAGCAGGTACTTTCCAGGAGGCAGTCTGAAACGTTCTGACACTTCCCGCAAGTTGATATAGGTTCTGCTGCGAGCCTTGGATGCATTATAACGGAAGAAATCTTTCCCCACGTGGTCCTCGCCATCTGGAGCCTGAACAAATTCATATATTTAACATGTGCTACAAAAGTCTTCATGGCTACTTCAAAGTAATGCCACAAGTCTTTAAAAAAATTGCTTGTAAAGGTGTTCCACAAGGACCAGTATCAGGTCCCGTGCTAATTATGATAACATAATAAATAATTGTTAAAGTACACTATCTAGATCATTGCGGACAATATCATATTGCATGTTTCTAATGACCGAAATTAGTTTGTTAAAACTATGACTTAACTAATCATGCTACTCCACTACTTTAAGCTATTTTGTTTTGGCTGCCATAACACAGTAATTTCTTAAATTTTAGCATAAATAAAGTGTATCTTATCTAGTCTTAAATACAAGTTGATTACTTTATTATTATCTTTATACCTGAGCCACAGTATTAGACTAAAATTATCACTAGTACTAGAAAAACATGATAACCTAGTAGAGAGAAGGCTGAGGCTCAAACATGTTTGGTTTCTTTCAGACCTCATACACTGCAAAGCCAATGGTCTCCATGTCCAGGCCTTCTTTTCTCAGTTTTCGTCTGTTCTTTTGCATCAGCGCGATCACCACACTGCACACATGATCGTGGTCATCAGCATCTTCCAGCACCAGCTTGAACTGAGGGTTAGTCCAAAATGTGTCTGGAGATTAAAGATGTAGCGCTTTAGAGAGAGCAGTTTAAGATTGAAATGCCAACTGAATTATGCATTTGAGCCATTTAATGCCAAAAGATAAATACCAAAAAGGATAACAAGTAAAATGCAATACAATGACATCTCTAAGCATGCCTGGCATTGTTCTGAGTTTGAGGAAAATGTTTGACTTGTGGTCTCACCAATGTAGTTCCTGCAGCCTCCAGCAGTGGAGCCGCGAATCCAGTTTCCCTCAAACACACTGACTTCCCACTGATGCTTTGTGTCATCAGTCAGGTCATCAGGAGTCATGTTGCAAATCTCCACTTTGTCGTAGTTCTTCTTGAAGTCCTCAAATTCCATCCTGGAGTCACAAACAGCAACAACATTGTCATCCTTAAATTTATCCAGCTAGTAAACTTTAAAGTTAGGGGCATAGGGACTTTAATTATTTGGAGTCAACTAAGGCTGTAGCTGATCGCTGTCTTCTACGGCTCAGCGCTGCTAATTCCAGTCACTGAACTGCCCCTCAAATGAGAACTTTACAGTCTCCTTCACAGCTGGCTCCAAAAAGCCAATACGCTATTTACTTAAAATAGCTAACATTGAGGACTCAAATTTTGGAGTCCAGAAACCAGTGGGTGACTTCATGGTGACTAAGTATATTTTTTATATAATGCCTATAGGTTTTCCTCATCCAATCAGGTGGTGTGTGCCATACAGACTGAAAACTTGGTTTCAAAAGTGCTTCAGACTACAAGCCACATTTAACATTTTATTGTAGATACTTAAAGCCCTTTACCTACTCCACAGCCAATTTAGAATCACAGTTAACCTAACATGCATGACTTTGCACCGTGGGAGGAACCCAGAGTACCAGAAATCCATCCAGTCACTGGTGTTTGTGTAAACGTGACACAGAAAGGCCCCAAACGGGGTCTGAACCCGGAACCTTCATGCTGTGGTTGACAGTGCTAACTATTGCACTGGTGAAATTTTATAGTTTAAAAAAAAAAAAACATTGGCATGACATTTTAAACACATTTCATTCCACTACTGCACTCATACACTGCACATGCAAAAGTAGTACATGACAATCCTAAGACAAATTAGTAGACAGCCGCATGTACATCTTAATCTGTGGTTTGAAATCTATTACATGGACTCACCAGAATTCACCATCTTCAGCTGAATTCTGCATTATGCGATTTTTTTCTGTTATGTCAACATTTTTCCACTCTCTGGAACTGAGAAAAGCCAGAAGATAAACTGTGACAACCTGAACAGGGATCAGAGAAAAAGTACAACTAACAAATTTTCATTGGATGCTGTAGTTTCTGGACTGATATAAGGACTTCATAGACTTAAATATTATTAATATTTCTGTTATTTTCCTGCCTCTATTTGAAGTAGCAGTCACTGATTCTTCTGGGAAAGTCAACAGAAATTGCATCGTAACTTCAAATACAGAATGACTAAATGTGAATGCAAAAAACCCAACAAGGACATGCAAAACATCTATACAGAGACACAAACAGACTGACAACATGTGATTATAGACTACAGAGAGATGCAAAAAGACTCTCACACACAAACCTCTTTAAGGAGACCTGTTTTTACATACTGGTTTGTAGATGGGTGTACTTTATGCATACGTCAAAATTAACTTGTCTTTATTCTTACTTGTCACTCCAGGGTCCGTTCCACTCGACCTCTCCCCAGGGGTTTCTAATCCGGATCAGTTGCACCTTCTGACCTCTGACATTCACCTGAAAAATCAACAAGAAATGCTGACAGTGAGACCTATGACTACCTTATTGAAAAGCATATATTCTTCAGTTTTTAAGCCAGGCTTTTTTTTGACTAAAATCTAAATGTGATTCATGTTTCTTTGGAGAATGTTATGTTTGTTTGTATTTTCCTTTGAAAGCTGTTGTGTTGAAGGTAAATTAATTTCTTTAAAGATCCAAGTCATTGTGTGACAGCATCTCTTAACAAATAAGCCTTTTAGGGTTTTCCCTTATTGCTTTTATTATTTATTATCTGTTGCTGAGATTGAGACTATTACATCTGAGTCTAACCTCCTCTAGGCCTGTGATGGAGTATGCATGTCCTTTCACCAGGCCTGTGGTTGTCTTGGCCTCAGACTCTGCAGAGCTGGTGATCTGAAGCAAGAGTTGAAACACAATAGCTGAACTGATATTCTGAGTAAACTTCATAAATTCAGTAAAAGATTTTTTTTTTCTTTTACATCAATAGAGCATCCCATCATTGAGCCTCGATCCAAGGCCTTCTTCATGATAGTGAACAAGTTGCTCGGAGCGGCCTTGGTTTCGTACATTTCGCCCACACCACCAGTAAAGTCCTCCATGGCCTCCAGCGTGCTGCCGCCCTTCAGGGACTCATAGCTGCCGTACATTCTAAACAAAAACAAACATCACAGTGTTTAACATGCATGTGACAAAAGTCAAACACACTATGACTTTAGTAGAGGATGGAAAAATGTTACTCGGTAGATATGAAAGGAAGTAAGTGATAATTACTTGGCGTAGGCTTTCTCCATCAGAGCACTCCAGAACTCATTTTGGGAGAGAGAGTGAAGCATGATGAGGCGATCCCTCACTGTTGGCAGTCTGTCATCCACAACCACATCCAGCCATCTGTTGTGGTTCCAGAACTGCGGGAACAGCAAAGAACATGTCACAAAACAGTGTTGTGTCTTTGGTACCGTCTCCCTCCCCTCACCCCCAACCGGTTGCAGCAGATGACTGCCCCTCCCTGAGCCTGGTTCTGCTGGAGGTTTCTTCCTGTTAAAAGAGAGTTTTTCCTTCCAGCTGTTGCCAAGTGCTTGGCAACAGCAGGGGTCTTTTTGATTGTTAGGTTTTCTCTGAAATTATTGTAGGGTCTTTATCTGACAATATAAAGCACCGTGAGGTGACTGTTTGTTGTGATTTGGTGCTTTATATATATAAAATTGAATTGAATTGAACTAACAGACATACCTGTGAGCTCACTGCCTTCATTAATTTCACTAATTGTGAAGAAAATATGTCTTAATCTAAAATAATATAGACTGTAAAACTGTTCTTGGTTTCTTTTTGTCTGAAAAGCTTTGTGCTTTTGGTTTATTTTGTCTTTTACAACCCCAATTCCAAAAAAGTCGGGACACTGTGAAAAATGTAAATAAAAGCAGAATGAAATGATTTCCAAATCTCATAAACCCTTATTTTATTCCCAATAGGAAACTTACTAAATGTTTAAAGTGAGACATTTTACGATTTCATGAAGAATATCCCAGAAATCATTTTGAATTTGATGGCAGCAACAAAAGGTTGGAATAGTAAATGGTACTAAAAAGAAACAACTGGAGGAACATTTTGCAACTAATTAGGTTAACTGGCTGATTTGCGTTGCAAAATTGCGATACTTTGAATACCTCATCATCTGCTGTATGAAATATCATCAAAAGATTCTAAGAATCTGGAGAAATCTCTGTGTGCAAGGGACAAGACCAAATATCAATATTAGAAACCTGTGGTTTGTTGGCCCTCAGGCCTAACTGCATTAAAAATAGGCATGATACTGTCATGGAAATCACTGCATGGGCTCAGGAACACGTCCGGAAACCACTGTCTGGGAACACATCCATAAATGCAGGTTAAAAAAACTATCATGCAAAGAAGAATCTATATGTGAACATCCAGAAACACCATACTAGTGTCTTCTCTGGACTCAAGCTCATTTTAAATAGACAGAGGCAAAGTGGAAAACTGTCCTCTGATGTGTGAAATTTGACATTTTTTTGTGCTTGTTATCAGCTCTTAGTTCAAGAGCATGCATCTCTGATTGTATGTGGGAGCATCACTGCTACACAGCTTGCACATCTGGTAAGGCACCATCAGTGCTGAAAGGTATGTACAGGTTAAATATATATATACGCTCCCATCCTGTATTTTTCAGGGAAGGCCTTGCATATTTCATATTGCCTCTATTAAAATATCATGGCTTTGCAACAGAAAAGTCAGAGTGCTGAAGTGCAGACCTTTCACCGACTGAAAATATTTGACACATCATGAAATGAAAAATACAACATAGAAGACCCAGGACTGCTGAGCATCTGGAATCCTATATCAGACAAGAATGGGACAACAGTCCTCTCCCAAGAGTGCAGCTGCTGGTCTCCTCAATTCCCAAATGTTTACGAACAGATGGATCTGTTTAGAATTCAGCCATTTTAAACAGTACTGCATATGTATGTAGGCTGTATTTTAAGATATTATAACTGAACATTTTGCCAAATGATCAGTCAGTGAAAATTATTTATCTTAAGTCCTTATTCAAAAAGCCTTTTCTGGATTCCCTGAAGGACCGTATTTTAAATGCATGCCACATGTGTAAACATGTCATCTTCCTGCTTATGGTTATCCCACATGCCTGGTCATTTCAGGAACAGCTGCAGGATGTTACATCTTTGTAGAGCTTAAGATATTATGATCAGGAGAGTCTTACCTGGAAGTGAAAGATGCCAGCATATCTGTTGTCAAAGTCCTGGTCAGGGGGTACGACTCTGGCCAGGGCTTCTTTTTTCATGGTCAAAGATGCAATAGCTGCCAGCAGCCAGCAGTCCCCTGTGGTGATAAGAAGGTGCCTCATTAATAAATCAATGAAATATGTGAATGTTGAAGATTTAACAGCAATTAAGCTGGTAACTTGAATACCAACCGAGCTGTCCTTGGCAAATGTCTGTTCTGTCAGCGCCATCTAAGATGAACTTTGGGTTTTTGCAGATCTCCTGTTAAAGGGTCACAAAACAGGAAAAGAAACTGGTTGGTTTGTTTTTTTTTTAATGACTGGGGAGACTGGTGTGTTTGATAGGTGTGTTCACATTCCAGGCATATTAATCGGCTTGAAGTCCCAGTCGCTGCACACAAAGTACAGAGCACACAGACACACACCCAGGACAGAAATGTGTAGTAATTGTAACAAACATGAGTTGTGAGTTTGACATTTTGCTTTGAGGGCAGTGCTGCAAGTGTGTTAACAGGTAAGATAGCTAAAACAATATAAAGTTGATCAGCTTAAGCAGACCTCTGGGTGCTACTTCAGAGCAGCTGCACCCCCTACCCAAAAGTCGGATCGAAGTGTACAAAGTGCCCCTGCACTCGGCTCTATTTACACAGTTTCCTTGCAGAACTGGTTTTGCGGCTACAACTACCACTGTTTAATAGCTTGGTTTATATTTAAAGCAATAAAAACATTCTTTGGATAAACTTTCATTTTTTGAGTGCCATAATATCAGCAATGTGTCTTCTAATGTTGTCGGCACTTTTCAAGTCAC
Source organism: Pterophyllum scalare (assembly GCA_024447675.2). Classification (NCBI taxonomy): domain Eukaryota; kingdom Metazoa; phylum Chordata; class Actinopteri; order Cichliformes; family Cichlidae; genus Pterophyllum; species Pterophyllum scalare. Next base: position 66,000 of record JAMQGT020015123.1, read on the forward strand.
CTGACACGGACGGCTGTCAGGCAGCAGTTCATTCATTTAGATGTATTTGAATCGTAAACATGAGTTTGAAAACATTTACTGAGAGATGATGAATCAGTCAATATGACCAACGTTATCATTAGATGAACCATATTTAATTCATTTAGCATTTTGAATTCAAATGTTCCACAGGTAATAGATTCCAAGAGCACTTTTGAGCATAAGAATGTTCTGTGCCTGCTTACCCGGGGCCTCTTCCATTCAATCTGCACAGGAACACTCTGGCTGTAGAAGAGTGAGGAGCCAGTGGCAGGAAAGTCTGGATCCTCAAACAGGACCCCCTTTACGAGACATTCATGCCTCAGCTGCTCAAAGGATTTCCCATTTGACTGCGTGCTCTCAGCCTGGCTCGAGCTGGAGTCCCTGCCGGACAGAGAAGATTGGAGAGGCATCTTCTTCTTCTTCTTCTTCTCTTTTGGATGCAACCTCAGTGAGTAGAGGAGAAGCAGGTGAGGTGAAGCGTGATGCAGCGCTGCAGAGTGTTTGATGCAGGGACAAGTCTGACAGGTGGGTAGGGCTGGAAGATCCACACCCTCCACACAGAAACTGGTTTGTCCTCCTCGGGCAGTGAACCTCACCCCTCGTGGCTCTCTACCACTGTCTTGTTTCTTCTCTTTATCAATTTCTCTTTTGTGGGGCCTGGGCTCCAAAACACTGAGAGAATTCATTCCTGCTGGTTTTGCAACAAGTAGAAATGATGTTTTTCTAACTGGGATCTGTTAGACTTGCAGATCCAAAAAGAGAGCAGCTGCTTATTTTACCATGAAACTGACCTGAGTCAACGACGTGAACAAATAAATAACACGCTAAATGGTTAAATTAAAATGTCAGCTTACATTTTTATAAGGAAATGACTTGGCCTGGGTTGCGTTGAATGCGACATGGTGTTCACGTAGTAAGGAAACAGAAAAAGACAAGCTGGGACCATAACTGATGTTTTTATCTGTAACAAATCACTGCAGGCCGGATAGTCAGGATTTTTTGGTCACCTTTATTATTTATTCATGACTATCAAGCTTTTTATGTAGTCCTCTAAATTGTTGATAATGCTCTTAATATCATCACTCACAGACTCAATGTAAAGCAAAATAAATAAATAATAGAGACTATAGAAACATCGAGAACTGGATCGGCCTTAGTGTCTTGTCATTTAGTGCCTCTAAGCCCAGAGCTACGGTTACAGATCAAAGACGTCTCTGTCCCTCCCTCATCCTCTGAGCACTGCAGACAGATTCAGGGTGTGCCAGCATGTTATCTGCTGCACCCTGCCCATCTGACCCACAGCAGTGTGACACTTAACACAGTCAGGTGTGGCATCCACATTCCTGCCTCACAGCCACCGCATTCCTTTCATGGCTGAAAAAGATGCATTTAAAAAAGCACTGTGATGTACCTGTGACTCTAAAGACTAAAACTAGAAGCTATGACTGAAAGAGGTGAGCAGCGTCCTTTGTATCAGTGACTTTCGCCCTAAATATAAGTCCATAGTATGCATCTGTGAACATCCTAGGTGAGGGTTCGAGTTGTGGCCAGCTTTAAAGTGTTTGCGGAACTTGACCTCTGACCTTTACCTTAAGGTCAAAGTCGCTGAGATTCTAATATATTCAAGATTTGTAGTAGCAGCATCTGTGGTGTGAGTTTAAACATCCTAGGTCACAGTGTTGTCGAGTTATGGCCAACATTAACGTTTTTGAGGAACGACAGCTTCGGTTTTTCTTTGAAACAGCCGAATTAAAGAGGAACAAAATCTGATGTTGTTAAAAAATATGTCGTTTATTTCTTGTTTTGGGCTGCAGAAGGGAACAAAAAGTTTGAAATTGTGAATTTAACATCAAACCCTCAACCAGACTTCATATGAAAACAACCCAGAAATATCAGTATTTGTTAGCCCTCACAACCTAGGTGGCACCCAAGAACGTTTACAAAAATAATGTATATTTACAATTTTTATTCATTGCACAGTTACTGATACTCACATAATTGTGCAAAAACACAGCCTCAGAAATGTCAACAAGACTATTTGCACCCATACCTGCAGCAGGTGGACTCAGGCACGGCCTGCTGCTGTCAGAAGAAGAAACAAACACTTGTTTTTCTGCTGTCAGTTCACAATAACTTGTTGCTTTTCATGCTTGTCCCTGAAGACCCTTAAAAACTGAAGTCTTTAAACTGGATGGGATTTATAAACGTTGTCTCGTCTGTCCAGCGTTCCAAAAACCAAACATAAAATCAGTTTAATAATCCCATTTCATTAAGAAATCACAAATCCTTAAAACTGAGAAGTAAGAAAATGCAAGTATTTCACATTTTTTCGTGCTAAATTCCTAAAACAATTCCTTTAGCAAAATAGCTACCGGTCAGGGGTGGATGTGTGAGCTAAACAGAACAATAAATGTCAGAGACAAACATTAAGAGTCCATAATCATTTCTTTGAAACGCTATAGTATTAGAAACAGACCGATTATGCCGGTTATGGTGCGGTTGTGGTCTGTGAAAATTTTGGTCAAGTTTCCGATTGTTGACATCAAATATTTGGTAAAACCTTTTATTAGTGATATTCACATATTTTTCCTTACTTTTAATATGTAATACTTTATCAGTTTGTAAGTATTAGTTACCTTCCATGTGGAGAGACCTAGATTAGTTATAACTGATTTATTAGCAGTAGGCCTGATAATTCTTTACTGGTAACATCTACCTGCAGGTTTAAACACACTGAGCAATGTTGCCTTTGTAACAGCCATATTATTTTCTCAATCCAAGTTAAAATGCACATCAACACAAAGAAGTCAGCAGGTCGACTTCCTAACTCAGGCAACGAGCACACAAACGTGGATGAATTTCCTTTAAACAGCACACTAACTGTGGACATTAAACTTTCTGGATTAAGGGAAATTTTCAGAAGAAACCTGCCAGCATCAGCGTGGAGCGTTAACAGAGAATTTACTTTGCCAGTGAGAGCTGCCGTGTCGGCTCACTTCCTGCTCTGCCACAACGCAAACACACACAGTTGATTCAGAGATGGGAGTGGCTGACAAGTTAGTCTTTGTGAGGATGTGCAAAGAAATTTCACTTTCTGGGATTATTGTCACCTACAAAACGCTGTGCACTCAGCTACCCCAGCTCATTTTGGTCCTGTGTATGAACTGGACTCGTTGATATCCATGTTCTGATTTGAATATGATTAATAAGTGTCTCAATATACCAGACTATGCACATTAAGTACCAACCCTGAGCCGCAGCGCAGCAATAAACTGCAGAAAACAGAAAACGCACAACGGCCTGTAGATGTCCCATAAGGTTTAAATTTCCACAAACTTTTAGATGTTAGATATGTTTATGTTTCTCTATTTTTTTTTTAAATCAGAGGGGTGTACTACAAAGCAAGATTAATGGATTAGCAAGGTTTGTTTTCAGTGTCAGGAAGGTGGTTCAGTCACCCTGGTAACTTACTTTTTTTTTTTTTTAAAAATGATACATTCAAAACACAAAAAAAATTTCATATTTTCACCAATTCCTTTAATGCCAATCTACTCTAATTACAATATTGCTTCTCAGCTGAAAGCGTCAATTATAAGCAACCCTGTACAGCATTTCTGCAGCAATGCCACTCACTGAAGGCATGCAGTAAAGAGTGTGTGTGTGTGTGTGTGCACCAAATAGCCAGTGGGAATTAACATTGATTCAGGTGGTGACACAGAAAATGTGCAAATATGCTTTATATTTAGTCCTTATTTTCAGCAAAAATTTACACACACTGTTCATTTTGGTTATTTATTCATTTGATAAAATACAGTGGCGCAGTGTCAGACCTTCAGACCTGAACGCAGTTCTTAAATCTTTAAATGGACCCCATTTAAAGTCATCAGCTCCAATTAGAAGCTGTTGCACTAAGTGGTAAAACAAATATATTAATTTAATAAAGCCTGGCTATGTTGAACTTGCTTTATTGTACACCCCTCAGGTTTGAATATCAAAGTCTTCCTTCTGGGTAAATCTGACTTATTTATTCCAACATTAACAATATTTCCCTACATTTTAGATGCTGTTTTACATCGCAAGAGAAAAACTGAATATTTGTTTTTAAACCATCAGCTAAACGAGAAACTGTGGAATTCTTCAATACTGACATCTCGTGAATTGACTTTGGTAATTTATTTAAAATAAAATTTAAAAAATAATGAAAGACAGTTTGTGAAGAATGAGATTTGGTGAAAAAACAAAAATGCATCTCTTTTCATGCCAAGAGCTAATGAGGAAAACAAAAATCAGACTCCTGAGTATGTGCTGGCATTTAGGCTCTCAGGTAAGAAAAAAAAAGAAGAAAGAAACCCCATCTTTAGACATACGGACACATTCAACTTCTCCCCCAAAAGAACACCAGATGAGACGGCTGCAGCTACTGCTCTGCTTTCTCCTGTGCGGTTCCTGTCACCAGCAGCAGGTTGCAGGCCATAAACTGGACGTTGAGCACGTTGCTGGTGTTTCCGGTATACAGTCCCACCATTTCGCTCGACGAGCTGTCCGCTGGCGTCCCACCGTGGGAGTTGCGGATGTCCCACACCCGCACTGAGTTGTCTATAGATGACGATGCCACCAGGCTGCTGTCCGGGCTGAAGGACAGACTGGTGACACTGTCTGTGTGTCCCCTCAGGTCTTTGAACAAAGTCCCTGATGCCAAGTCCCACAACTTCACCCGCTGGTCCTCACCGGCGGACGCCAAGTACTTCCCATTAGGTGAGAAAGCGAGTGACAGCACAGGGCCACGATGGCCCGTAAAAAGGCGAACAGACGCCCCCTGCTGGGTGCTCCAGAGTCGGACAGTCTTGTCTGTGGAACCAGTGGCTAAATAGTTGGAGTTCGGGTGGAATTTGACACAGTCAACGTCGGAGAGATGCCCTGCGTAGAGCCGTAGCGGGTAGGTCCGGGAGAACGTCCAGAGGCGGGCAGTGCGATCGTGGGAACAGCTGGCAAAGTAAAGGCTGCAGGGGCTGACATCCACATCCCACACTGGATAGACATGGCCCTGATAGAGCACTGTGTTGGTGAAGCTACCCAGGTCCCAGTAGCGGATGGTTGTGTCCTCAGAGCACGAGAGCAAGCCGGAGCTGTCTGTGAGGAAGGCGGTACGAAACACCGGGCCGCTGTGGCCTCGCAGCGTCTTTATCTCGCTACCTGAGCTGTCCTCTTCATCCACCTGGGAAAAAACAATTAATTACTTTATATACTGCTAGATAGCTTAATCTATGATAATATACATAATTTATTAGGGCCTTAGTATGAAGCATGTGAAGGCCCTATTGTAATCGCTCCATTTCTTTTTTCCCCTCAAATGAATCGCCTTTTTGAGTGCCTAAACATGTCCAAAAACTCATGAAAAGTGTTTTGTGTCTGTAATGTTTTTGACACCTTTAATAGTCTTGGTCTTTTGAGCCATATGATGAATATTTTTCTACCTCTTCTTCTTTTGGCTGCTCCTATCAAGAGTCATCACATAATAATCTGCCTCCGTCCCACCCTATCCCTAGCATCCTCTCCTGTCACACCAACTCTCTGCATGTCCTCCTTCTCTACATCTTCTCCGCAGTCTTCCTCTTTTCTTCCTGCCTGGCAGCTCCATATTCAACATCCTGTATCCAATATATCTACTATCCCTCCTCCGTACATGTCAAAAGCATCTCAATCTTGCCTCTCTAAACTTGTTACCAAACCGCTCTACCTGAGCCATCCCTCTGATATTCTCATTTCCGATCCTGTCCTTCCTGCTCACTCCCAATTAAAACCCTAATATCTCCACCTCCTGTTTTTTTTTTTTTTTTTTAAATCAGAACCACCACCACCAAACCATACATCATCGATGCACCCATCAACCAGCCACAGACTAGAACTGGCCCATTTTCAGTGTTCTCGGCCCAGACCACTACAGTACAGGCAAATAATTGGGCGCATACTCACAGCCAAACGTTAACATGTCGTAAGCATGGAAGCTCCTCTCTGTGAGTAAAGACACAAAGTTCGCCATGAACATGGACATTTTAAAGAAACAAAGTTAAAGTTAAAGCTATCCAGAGCTCAGAGGTGGCCACAAGCCAGCAACCGTGGTATGAGCAAAGAATCAAAGCAGTTAGGAGAAAATTATAGAGGTGAGTAAAAAAAATAAAAGGGCCCTGTTGTCTAGGGAAGTTATCAACATACTGAAAAATAAAATATATAAATCTATTGCTCCTGCCTTTGTTTGGCAAGATAAAATTTGTCCGGTAAAAGGAGGGTGTGCAGCAACTCATTTTCAGTTAATTATGTGTACCTCGTTGCAGAGGCAGAGCACTTTATTTTCAGATGTTTCAGTGAGAGAAGATCCTGTAACTTACTGCAGTTTGGGGGAATCATTTCTTTTGTTATGAAAATAATATTTTGCATTGGAGAAAAGCTGATTTTCCTTTGTACATCTTGGCAGTTTTAGTTCTTAGAAAGAAAAATCAATACCAGCAGGTCAAGCTTACCAAACAAAAAGTAAAAATAAAAAAAACTAAATGGGGAACAACCAAGAAAATTGCAACTGGTGCATCTCTATCACTAACATCTTGTCAACCTTCCCTTTTGCTCGTGCTCCTATCAGTCTGTCACACCAGACACTCTTCTGCAACAGCTTCACCCTGCCTGCACTCTTCTTCACCTTTCGTCTTTGGTTGGCTGACTCCAGGTGTGTAAACTCATCTACTCTCACTACCTCTGCTTCTTGCACCTTCACCTGTCTCCCTCTCATTCACACACATGTATTCTGTCTATCCTCTGACTTTCATTCCTCTTCTCTCCAGGGCAAACCTACACCTCTCCAGGTGCCCTATTTTTTACTACAGATCACAAGGTCATCTGCAAACATCATAGTCCACACTGACTCCTACCTGACCTCATCTGTCAGCCTGTCCATCACTACTGCAAACAAGAAGGGGCTCAGAGCCAATCCCTGATGCTAGCTAACCCCCCACCTTTAAGTCATCCGTCACTCACACCATACACTTCAAAACTGTCCTCATCCAGTTCCCTACAAATATTTTCCCACATTTTCTCAAATTCTACACACCAAAAATAAACTAAAAGAAATTTAAAAAAGCAAAAAACAAATGATATTATGATAATAATCAATAGGTGCAGGCCTCTCATATCACAAAGTCTACTCACTTCCTCCTCCAGTACATCACATGCCAGGTGGATGTGTGACACATCAGCCTGATGGGGTCTGGCCTTAAGCTTCCTGGCACGGAGGCTCCACAGCTTCACTGTGGAGCTATCAAACCCACCAGCCAGCAGCCGACTGTCAGCTGAGACCTCAGCAGTGTTCAGCATCTGCTCTGTGTGGTGGAAGGCGTAAAAACAGACGGTGGTGAGTGAGGGGGGTCCCTCACGAACTTTCTTGATGCAGTCCTGCAGGGCCTCAAGGGCTGCCTCGTTCTGCGGGATTCCCGCTGGGACCTCCACCCTGTCTCCACCCTCCGCTCCATCCACTCCCGCCCAGGAGGAAGTGGAGTTTGGGGCAGCCGTCGACCCACTAGCAGCACCATAGAGCTGGTAGTCTGTCCGCCTGGAGGCACTGACCTCCACCTGCAGGTGTGCGCTGAGAGCCCTACAGAGGGCGCTGTTGTCCTCACTCTGCAGGTAACGCAGCAGGTAGCTGTAGGCTGGCTCCGTCAGGTGAACCACATATTTGTGTTCTAGGAAAGCACTCAGCTTGGGGTTGGCTGCAATGTCCTGTGCGCTGAGAACATGGCGGAGCTGCTCTATGATGGCACGCTGCTCACTGTCCTGAAGAAAGGCACCATGGAAACGATTGTAAAAACCATCTACAGCCCCCTTCAGTCCAAAACGCACCATGTCCAGGTGGAGGTAGACGAAGAGCGGATAGAGGATGCTGCTCACCTCTTTTGCCCAGGATATGTCTGCTTCTATTTAGTAGAAATAAAAAAGTATCATAAGGCTTTTGTAATTTAAAAAAAAACAAAAAAAGGTCACAATGTACCCAAGGGGCACTCATGACTTGGTGAATGCTTTGAAAATAACTCAAACTTACAGCAAATATTTTACCTGTCTGAACCTTTCTGCACAACACATAAGGGTGTTAGATTTTTTTTCAGAAGTAGTGAGGCAAAAAGCATCAAAATCAAAGTTGTTACTCTGGAGAGATTTGGAACTGGGATGATCCAAGAAGCTCTTTAACCTAAACACCTTACACCAATGTTTTTTTCCCTTGGTAATAGGAGTGAAACAATTTCAAAAACACAGGCTGAAATTGCAATACAAATGTTAACAATATTGTATTACAGTTCCATCATCCCATTCATGATTATCATGTGGCGCTGTTAATGCCTTATTAAAACATGCAAGTTATTTTTTGCATATGAGCCAATCATCCATCCATTTTTTAGTCATTCATGTAATCTAGGTTTTTCTCTTCACAGTCAAAAAATGACAAAAATGGAGATTTACCACTACTTAAGTGGGACTTGGGAGTAAACTACTGGAACACAAAACACTCACAGATGTGTAAGTCCAGACTCATCTTAAACTCAAAGTGTAGATCTCCTACCTGAGAGAAAGGTGCGCAGCTTGGAGTACTGAGTCTCATATTGCTGTGGATCATACTGGCAGGGTGCAGCAGAGACGACGTTGGAACATCCTGACTCTGTCTGCACTGCTCAGACATAGAGGAAGAGGATAAGGAAGCAGAAATACAACCAGGAAAAGTGTTAATTACACAGAATGCCTGCATTCAAAGTGTCAGATGCATCACATGCATACACTGTATTTTGATAGTGGATCTTTTTCTTAATCGATTATCCTAGAGTCACAGGTGAGCTGGAGCCTACCCCAACTGTCACAAGTACACCTTGGAAAGGCCACCAGTTTATCACAGGGCTAAACCTGAAAAACAGACAACTACACAGTGTCATATTCACACCTATGGCCAATTCAAAATCACCAGTTACCCAACACTTCTGGACCATGGGACGAAATGGTGAAAACCCAAGCAGGCCCAGGAAGAACATGCAACTCCACATAGAATGACTCCGGCTGGCCACAAGGTGCAAACCCATGCTGCTGTGAGGTGACAGTGCTAACCTTTGCACTGAAGCCCGTCTATCTCAATTGGTAGTTCAAAGGCTGTCTGGTACATACTGTGTGGTATGTAGTGTTTTCGTGTGATCAGTCTTTTCTCATTACTCTGTGGTCGTGCGCTCAATTATTGCGGTTGGAATCGTCATTTTCAGCTTACCCGTGAGGCTGGCAGCCATCTCTTCGGGTGACTGGTAGAGCTTGGCTCCTTTCAGGGAGCCGTCAGTGTCCACATACTGCCTCCTCTTCAGGTACTGAGCCACGGCATACTGGATCTGCTCAGTGCGAACCCGCTTCATGACCTGACAAGCACAAGCTACACAGTGTCAAGACACCTGGCACATTTCACATCACCTTCTCTATCATCCTGGCACAAAGTCGGAAGCACACACTGACCGTTTTTGTGCTTACAATGGACTACGAAAAAATGATGCATGTCTATGACTCAACTAAAAATTCCCATTCATTATCTCAATCAAATTAACCCTCTTGAGCACAGCATCTTCTAGTAGCTAATTACATAGCAAAGCCATGCTGACGTGTTTACGTTACAATCACTACAATCGGCCCAGCTAGCAGTACAAAGATTAGTGCCAACTATTCTGAAAGTCAACAAAGATTTAAGCATCCAGTGTAAAGCTGTCAAGTTTCAACATTAGAGGATGCCTACACCAAGCTAACTGGCTAACTTCCTAATGCTAGAAGTGGGCCTGGCTGCTCCAAACTTTTAGCGGGATTAATTCAGTTCCGTAACATCGCCGGTTGGAAATCGCTACTCACTGCATAACGTGTTGTTGTCCGTCTTCAGTTACTGTGTCCAAACCGGCCGCCTTTTAATGCATCACAGTATCCAGCTATAGCTACTATGCCAACATCGTTCGCTGCCGCTCCATCGTGGTTATCCGACCCCGTCAGACTACATTAAATCACGCTAGCTAAAGTAGCTAGGCTAGCTCGCCGCTCTCATCTTTGATCAGCTATAACTGTCGTTGATCCACTACTTGTGCCTGGCTCCTCGTTTCAAGTATAAGGCTAAATCTATCGATAATAGATTTCTTGAAAGAAAAAAAAATCCCTCAAACTTGTGGCATTTTATTCCGTTGATCAGATAACAGTCATACAATTATTGTCAGATTAATAACTGATTAAAGTAGGCCGCTATGAAGAGGTGCGTTGAATAGTCTGGAGTCCGCTAATGATTTGATGTCCTCTTGTTGAAAAATGTATGCAGCATAAATTAGCAACTTAAAGTTCAAGCATTTTTGAAGGGAAATGCTACTTGAGGCTATTTAATAAATCAGTATATCTTGTTTACAGTAAACACATAATAAGACTGTGTTAAGCATTATGATTGGGTTGTAGTTACTTAATTGCGATTACATGTAATTGCAATTATGTAATCAGATTACCAAGAAAACACATTACCTTGAAAATATATGTAATTAGAGTTTTGTCATATTGTCAAAAAGTAGTTCATCACATTTCATTAGATCTTTAAAATACGGTAAAAAAAAATTACACAAAAGAAACAGTGCAATACACTTTAGTAAAAGTCCTTTCTGTCCATTCATTCATCGATCCATTTCCTTAAGCGCTCATCCAGTTCTGGGTTGCAGCAGGCCTGTACTTTATCCTGGCTCTCACTGAACGAAAGGTGGGGTACAACCTGGACAGGTTCATCACAGCGATAAGACAAAGAACAGACAGACAGACAACATTCATGTTGACACGCACACCCATAGTGATTTGATTTTACCAATTCTAAATGCCAAGTGTATTATTTTGTAGATGTCATTCGTTTCAGGTTGACAGTTTTGTTAATGGTGTCTTTACTAATTATACCTTTATTATACTATTGTTATTATATAAACTAATAATTAACTAATGCTTTGTCCTTTATCAGTTTTTATGGGTAGTGACAATATGCTTATCTTGCAATACAAGTGCAAAGTGATCTATGTGGTCTGTGATTAAAAACAACAGGAACGCACACAATCACAAGTTAAAAACAAAAGCAGTAAAGGGTGAGGACTGCAAAAATAAAAAAAAAAACATACATATATATATATATATATATATATATATATATATATATATATATATATATATATATATAATCTAAATATGCTTTATCAGCCAGACAAAAATGATAAAGTCAATGTTGTGTTCACACATTAGAAAACACTCAAGAAAAGCTTTCCCTACAAACTAAACTCAGTGACTCAATCAGCTCTCGTGCTTTGTCTGTCCTTGGCATGGCTTCCATCTGTTTCATTTCCCCACTGTTTATAACCCTCTTCTGCAGAAGCACATCCAGCAGATATTTTAGAAAAGAACTGGGTACACTCCTACTGAGCTCTGCCCAAACAAAGAACAACCTTTCCTCTTCCAAACGAACACTATGTTGTTTGTAGATTGTGCGTAGTTGAATAAAGACCTGCAAGCTAACCATTCAAATATTTGTACTCAATAAGCAGTTGTGGATTTTAAAAATGCACATGCACTACAATTGCAGAGGCTTACTTAATTAATGTGAGCAACTTTGGAATGACATATTTTCCCATATTTGGAAAATTCTGATGTCTTTGAGTAAAAAAAAATTAGTCCATTGAACAGACATGATTAATTTTAATCAGCCCAATAGTTAGGAGCCAGTAGAGCCTTTCTCTTTTCAGGGGATTTTTTTTTTTCAAAAATTTGTGCCAATCTTTAAACTGTTATCAATGACTTCCAGCAGTACGATGGCACGCTGGTTAGCACTGCTCCCGCACAGTTATAATAAGAGGGCCTCGGTTCGATTCCACTTTGGTCCAGGCCCCTCTCTCTCTCTTTGTGTAGTTTGCATGTTTTAATCAGCTGCATAGATAGGAGCCAGTAGAGCATTTCTCTTTTTAGGGGATATTTTTGTCTGCGTGTCTGCGTGGGTTTCCTCCAGGTACTCCGGTTTCCTCCCACAGTCCAAAGACATGCACTTACTGGGGTTAGGTTAATTAGCCTCTCTAAATTGCCCATAGGTGTGAATGTGAGTGTGAATGGTTGTCTGCTCTCTGTGTTGGCCCTGCGACAGGCTGACGACCTGTACAGGATGTACCCTGCTTCGCCCCATGACAGCCCCAGCCCCTCCGCACCTGAACAGGATAAGCGGAAGAGATTGGGTTTGTGCTGGTTGGTGTCCTTCCTGGGCTTTGTGTCTGTTTGCTGTCCTTCGGCTCGTGCAGTGCTTTGGGCTCCTCTTTCTGGGTGCCCGTGCTTCCCTCGGCTTCTGTTGGGTCTTGGCGAGGGTGGAGATCTTCCTGCATGTCTCTGCCTTGGCAGAAAGGTGTCCAATACTTCTGTGTGTTGAGTCCGTGGTGTGATCGCGCTTTTCGGGCAGGATGCAAAATTTTGAAATCTGGCACTGCATAAAAAAAATACTGATGTAATCAAAACAATTTTGTTGCTAATCTTTGATATATCTAAGGCTCTAATCACCACCATCATCATCATCAATTTACTAATATATATATATATATATATATATGCATGTATATATATATATATATATATATATATATATATATATATATATATATATTGCATGTTTATTATATATATATATATAATAATTTATATTTTTTTTGCCAGGAAGGTGTCCAGAGGGTGCAAAATTTGAGGAAGGCATATGTGTTAATTGAACATAAAAACCAAACGAATTAGCAGTCAAATGTGAATAAAAATGCTTTAAAGGTTTGCTGACTCAGCCCCACAATAAGGTTTTGAAAAGCTTTTCCCTCTGAGAGTTATTGGTTATTGCATTCACGCTGTAAATAAAGTTTTACAAACTAGGCAGACGAGGCGATGACGTTTTAATCAAGCGACCGTACCGCGCGCTGTTTAGAGAAGAGTTGTGTGCGTTGAGTCCGCTCTGTGATCTCGTTTTTCGGGTAGGGTTGTAGATATTTGTCCACCTTCGAACAGTTCGGGGTACGACCGCAGGAATGTTTAGCCCGCGCACCGCCCCGGTCTCCGGCCGCAGGCAGCAGGGCAGGACCGCCGGGAGGAAGAGTGTCTCCGGTGTGGCCCCAACCCTGCTGTTCTCCCCGCGCAGGACGCCGCTGTCGGCGAGGTGAGTGAAACGGAACAGTAGCTGATGTTTTTTTTCCAGGTTCGCTCTGTCTGAAAGCTCCCTCTATGGCAAAGTCAGATATATGGCAAACAAGGACAATTTTGCAGTGCTGTGAAAAAAATATTCACACCCTTCCTGATTTCTTAGTTTTATGCATATTTGTCACACTTTCATGTCTCGTATCATCAAGCAAATGTTACTGTTAGACAAAGCTAGCCCGAGTAAATACAAAATGTCGTTTTTGATTATTTTATTTATAAAGGGAAAAGCCGACCTGGTGAAAGAGTAATCGTCCCCTAAACCTAATAAGTGGTAGTGCCACTGTGGAGGAATTCAGCCATATTGGAGGGTTTTCGAGCATGAACGGCTGTTTAAAGTCATGCCAAAGCATCTCAATATGATTTAAGTGCGGACATTGATTAGGCCACTCCAAAACCTTCATTTTTTTTTTTTGAGCCATTCAGAGGTGGACTTGTTGGTGTTTTGGATCTTTGTTCTGTTCAGAAGTGGTTTGTTTCTCCCCCAGATCAACACCTACCCGAGTGCAGAGCCACGCAGGTGCAGAAACCATCAACTATGATGTGCAGACCTTTGGCTCATCACTCCCTGTCAAAGTTATGGAGGCACTGACAATGGCTGATGGTGAGCGAGTGAAACCTTGTGTCTGGTTTGGGAATGAAAGTGTGTGTGTGTGAGAGAGAGAGATTTCAGAAGCGTAACGCCAGCATGTCCTATTTCTGTTTTCTTATATAGTAAGTTTTATCTTTTGTTGATGTTTCTGGTTGTGGGGGAGTTTTAAAAATAATCTTTGTCAGTGGTTTCCACCAAACAGTTTTGTTTTTCATGTCCTTCTAGCTGATGATCAGATCTCAGTGAAGGTAAATGAGAGCGGCTGGGCCTGGATGGTTTGTGGAGAGAGTCTGATCATCTGGAAGATCTGCCAAACTGCTGTGGCTAAGGTATGATTCAGGGCAGCCATTTGTACATTAAGACAAAAAGTTCAAATGAGGGTTAAATAAAAGATAGAAAGTCATTAGCATCAGTTCAAAAATAATCTTCACCTATACAAACACTGGACATGTATGTAGGTAGTAGTAACATAACAAAATGTAGAGTTTATTTGCACACTTGCTGTTAGCCTACAATGTCTGTATTTTGTTATCTATGTGGGATTAACCACCAGTAATCAAGATTAATGTAGCTGTTTTTTTGTTTTTTAAAGTTTTTGGGGTTTTTTTGAGAAGTGTTATGTAATAAACTCAGAATTGTAAAGCGCTTTGATAACCGTGAAGTGCGCTATATAACTCTAAGGCATTATTATTATTTTACTAATAAGGGCAAATCAGGGCAGCACTTGTAGCTTATCTTTGTCAGAGTTTTCACTTTGAAAATGGTTCAGCAGCCAAAAGCACTGGATTAGCACGGACACTAGATGTAAACATAGCACAGGTTACACATTTTAAAGGAAAATGGACTAAGGGAGATTTGAGACAAATTATTCACTGATCAGTGTCTAAAGCTTCATTATATTATTTAAACAGTGGTAACTACAGTAACAAATGTTTCAGTTAGTTTCAGTGGTAGAAAGACAGCCTATAGATTTTTTTTTTTCACTAAGCTTGGTCACTATAATGGGGCCTGAATGTTCCACATACTTTTTTTTCTTCTATTTTTTTTTTACATATTCTGATATTGGCCGGATTAAAAGGTGAATCAGAACAGACTCAAAGCTTAAAATGTCAACTTTAAGTTTACAAACTAAACGGTTTTCCTGCAGCTCTCAGTTTGCAAGGAGTTGCAGCTGCCCAGCAGTGAGTACAATTACACCGCCGACCTTGTTGCCTTGACATCCGCTGCTCCCCTGGAGATGGCTGCCGTTCAGTCCATCTCTGTCCTGGCAGTAGCTGCAGAAGGAACAGCTCGCTTTTGGCCCAGCCTCTCGCAGGAGGGCAACTACACGGAGACAGATGTGGACCTGGGAGATCTCTGCAACTTTGTTGTTGCTGTCAGAGTAAGTAGGTCCTCGGTAAATCTTCAGTTGAAAATTGACTATATTGGTAGCTGATTTGTTGCCAAAAAATGTGACCACTGACCCTCTGCCGAATCCAAAACACCCACATATTTGGTCCCCAAAGTTAGTGTTCAACCACATTAAACCGTAGTCACCAAGAAGTGACGTTACTGTCTAGATTTCGAGATACTGTTAAACGTTTTAACATCTTTTGCTCTGCCTGTGATTAATTTGACCTCTTTGTTTCTCTCACTTCTTCCTCCTTTCTCAGGGTGGAAGCTTTGTCCTGTCCTCAGTAAAGAATCAGCTGTTGAGAGCAAGTGCAGATTCTTCTGGGACCCTTCAGTATCGAGCTCTGCAGCAGGGTCAGGGCATGCTCTCCGGCATCGGACGTCGTGTCTCCAGCCTGTTCGGCATCCTCTCAACACCAGCCAACGATACAGTGAGTCCTGTTAAGAGATTCCACTGCAGGGTTTGGTCTTTCATTGTCTGTATTATATGTATTATCTGTAGATGTGTCAGATGATAAGATAATCAGATTTATTGTCTGTCTGGTTACTTCCACCGTGTGTTATATGTTTATGCTTTGATTGAGATTTTAAACAATCCCGTTTGGCCACAGAGGGAAATGAGTGATTACTTTTAGTGAGGATTTACAAGCTGCTTCAAGCTTGGACACTAGACACAGACTAACAGGCTGAATAGTGAAGGCAGTTCTTCTCCACTGGCAGTTTATTGATTTTCAGCATCCCAGTTTTTCAGTTCAGATGGTGAGTTCTGACCCTGTTTTGACTGCAGCTCCGCAGTGTGCTGTGGGTGGGGGAAAGTAGCTCCCTGTACACACTCACTGATTCCAGTCTGAGTAAATGGGAGGTTGACAACAGCTCGGAGCACCAGATCCTCAGCTGGGATGCCCGCAGAGTCCTAAACGAGAGCATCGCAGATGCCATCTGGGTTAGTACACACAAACACGTGACCATGTTTATGACAGATTTGGTTTTGCTCCTGTTTTCCACTATAGCAAAGCAAACAAAATAAGATAACATTTTATTCATTTATGTTGTCCGATGGAAATAGTAACAGTAGCTCAGTGATTGGAACTCTTAATTTAACAGCTCAGGCACTCAAATACTTGAAAGACTTTAATGGAGCTTGATTTAATTTGGCGCCAGAGATGGAGCGCCGTGTTAGTTAAACTGACTACACACCACAACAGCACAGCTCCGTTTTTCCCTTCCTCCAGGGGTCAGAGAGCAACTACGAGGAGATGAAGGAGGGAGTGAATGTGGCATACCTGGACATGAAGCTCAGCCAGTGAGTGTGTTCTTCTGTGTGCAAGTGAAGCCTGCAGGGCCAGACATTGGCACTTGTCTTCAAAGTCCTGAATCAGTTTGTTTTGATTTAGTTCGGTTTACTTTGCCTCAGTTACTGTAAATGAATGTAAATTTTTATGAGGAGCACTTCTCAGAGTTTGTCCTGTTAACTTCAACACTGTTGTCAAAGGAAAACATCTAAAACGTGCCCCGTGTAGGCTTGCATGGGCTCAATAGATTAGCAAATAGAATTAAGGAATAATAATCCTGTGTCACTCTGCACTTCAAAGATCAGACTCGGAATTTTAAAAATGATATTCAATAAATATTAAATGAAAGTTGGATTTTATTCATAGAGTTGGTAAAATCATCTTTCTTGTTTTATATTTTTCTCCCCCAAAAATCTGGAAGTAGTATTTTAAGCTTAGACAAGAACTTGATATTAAAAAGTCATGAGCCAGTCGGTGATTATAGAAAATACACTGATACAGGATAAATGCAGAGAGTTAAATGAAGAGTTCTTCTGCATGCTGAATCAACCCACCTGCTAAATACCTTGAAAGAGAACGGGTGCTATTTTAAAGTCACATTTTTATTCACTTCCCCCATCGGCCTGCATTATTCTCCTCACGCCTTTTGTTTTTGAAACCATACTCACTTTACCTTTGCACAGTGCTGAACCAACTCACACTCTGTTTGGTTTCAGAGCGGGCCTAGTGGTTTTGGCCGCAGCCTGGCACCCATCAGACACTCCCTGTCTGGCCTACTTCTGCCTGGTCACTCTGCTGGACTCCGGAGCCGCCATCTCTGACCAGTTCACCGTGGAGGTCACGAAGTACAGCTCTCCCTTCCAGGTGAGTCCTGATACTGCAGGGGTTGAGTTTTTTTGATTGGATCTATTAGAGCGTCCATTTGATCATTCTCTTCTTCCTTTTAATGGTGTCCAACCATTAAGTTTATGTTCTGAGAGTTTTAGATTTCCATCTTAAGAGATTTCTGCCTTCATCTTATTGCGACAAAGAATAAGAGGATTTGACTGATGACTCTGGATAATCCTCAATAACCAAAACTCTGTTTCTGAAAAGATGCGGCTGTTTTGTTTTTGTTTTTTTTTAATTATTCTTTTTTTATTTATATTTAAACCATTAAGTGTTTTCCAAACAAGTGAAAGTGAAACCACTCATTATAAAAATAAAAAAATAAAAAATCATGTCCTGTAATAAGAATGAAGAGATTTATGCTTTAATTTTTAAAATCTTTAAGATATATTATGTTATTTTCACAGAGCGAGGAGACCCTGCAGGCCACTCGGCTGGTGCTACCACGTTCTCCCGGCTCCACGGCTTTTCTGTACAACGACGATGTGGTATTCGCCTGCTCAACAGGAACCAGCAGGGTCACGCTAGCTGATGAGAAAATCAGCTTTAACTCACCAGGTGGGAGGGGCCTTCACGTTTTAGGTGTTTAGATGCAAATCACAAGTCAGCGCAGGAACCTAATGTGCATCTCTGTCTCTGTCTATCATCACATTTCATCTGTCTACAACTACCTATAATAGTGAATTACATTAATACAGACTGTGATCAATAAGAAGTGAATCACTGGCAAATGAAAATGGGCATGGATGGTTAAATTTATGTTTTTTAACAGCACAGTCAGGAAACTATAGATTATAATGGTTATAATTGCTGTGAGAGGTCATTTACAATGAATGTTTTTTTGTTTTTAATTAAGAATTTAAGTGAACTTTTCTAAGATTATGCTGGATAAGCTTCTTTTGTTATTGGTTTCAAAATCCTGAAGAATCTTTGACTGTTGTTCTGTAATTTACTTTAAAATTGCCATGAAATATTCGTGTTTTAAAACTAAAGAACTAATGAAACCGAGCCGTGGGATTTTAAAAACACTTCTTACTATTCTTCTTCCTTTTCTGATCAGTTTTTACCTCAAGGTCAGAGGTCAAATTTTCTGAACACGTCAAGTTTTGTGAACATGATAACTGGAGAAAGATGTCAGCTGTTCAGATTGATGCCGTAAATGCGTCCACTAAAAATCTTGGATGGCTTAATTCTTACCATTTTAATGCCAGGCATGGAAGGTGACAGGATTCTCAGTGGTTTATATTTATTATGATTTTAGAATTCTTATTCCTGGTTTTTAATGAGCATGATAGCATGAATAAAGTCACTGTAATTATGAGTTATAGAACTTGTGATTCCAGGGAGTTTGTGCCACCTAAAGAGGGCACTGGCAGCTGACAGTATGAATTGGACAGGGACTCTCTTGGTTCTCGTTCTTAGTTGGAAAGAACTTGATGTGGAAAGTAAAGCTGTTGGAGAGTCGACCTCAACAAGTAAAATGAATTCTTGCCTGAATAAATTACTTTTATCATATTTACCAGACTTTGTTCACTGTGTTGTTGAAAGAGGTTTAATTTTTTTATTTCATAGACCCCAAAGAAATTCCAAAAAGATCAAAAATGTTTGAGAATTTTTTGTTTGGTGAAACCTAAAATAAAAGCCTCTGTAAAGCAACATATAATTCACTCTACTTGTTCAATAGGCCAATAAATTCTTAGGCTTAGACTTAAAAATCTGGATGAAGTGAAACCAAACCAGATGAGTGATCTGTGTTGATGTCCTCTGTCTGTCCAGGTGATGGTGTGCGTGGAGGAGGCTGTTGTGCCAACCTGCCCATCTTTTTCTCCCAGAACAGTGGCCTGGTGGCAGTGGTGGCCAGAGAGAGCCCCTCCATCCTGCCAGAGACCATGGAGGACTCGCTGTGCTCCTCACTGGCTGCAGCCCCAGAGGTAAGATCCAAACAGAGCCATCTGAGCAGTGGGACTAAGAATATTCATTTGCTTCAAGCTTTTTCTTTTCTTTCTTTTTTTTTCTGTGTCTTTTAACTGTTGACACAAGAAATCCTAACAAGGAAAACAAAAACTAAGCTAAAATGGCACTAAATGTGATCACACGTGTGATTGTGGCTGTTGCAGTCATGCATTTCTAATGTTGAGTTTGCTTCAAAGGTTTCAGCCATGGAGACTCCAACCAGAGCGGAGCCCGTAGCTCAGGAGGACAAAACCAGACTCCTGAAGGCGGCCTTCCTGCAATTCTGTCGGTAGGTCATAAACACCTCCCGCATCTCCTGTGAAAAAATAAGTGTCTTTCTAATCTCAGCAAGTGCTCTGATGTAGTTATCTGAATTCTATATCAGTCTCTTAGTAAAAACATCAAACATGTTGGTCAGAGCTTCACAAATACAAAGTGCTGCATCATGTTGTGTTGATTGATTTAGCTATTGTAGGCTTTTGATCACTGTGGGAATCTTATATTGAGTTCAGGGTCTTAATTATTATCATTCACACTCTCTTCCCATAATGATTGGCCACCTGTGTGAGAGAAGCAACATGTTTGCTTTTATTTATAGTTCTGTTGTGTGACCCAGTTTGTCTGAAAATGTAGGTTGCTATTTTGAGTGGCTGTTTGGGGGCAGGAGCTGTGTAACTGCTGGCTTTGGTGTTACTCTGACAGACGTCTGTGCATTCATCCTTATTCGTCTCTGCTACAACACAGGCTTTTTAAAGCCCTCAGAACATAAGGCTATATTCCAGTAATATCCAAAATTATTCTTCTCTCCTTTGTCAGTAATGACCTGGTTGGTGCTCAGACAGTCATAGATGAGCTGTTCCCAGCTGACAGTGATGGGGAGGAGGGAACTGAGCTGGACAGCATGGTGACTCAGATCAACCTGGACTTGGTGGATGATTACCCGGCCTCTGACCCCCGCTGGGCTGAATCTGTTCCCGATGGTGAGGAGAGAGAGAGGGAATTAAACACAAGTTATTAACCGACTCTCAAAAAGCTCTGGATATTTTATAAAACTAGTGCTTGCAAGGTTTCATCCTCTCTACAGTAGCTGTACAGTGTATGTGAACAAGCTGCCACACTCTCAGACAGTGTCAGGCTCTACTTGCATTTAATGAGTTTCGGAAGAAAGTTTGAATTTTTTTTTTTTTTCTGTTTCTGGTATTTTTAGAGAGTGCTGGCTTTCCTCTCACCTCCCTCATCATCCTCCATCAGCTGGAGGACAAGATGAAGGCCCACGGCTGCTTCATGGACTTCCTGCTGCAGGTAAAGAGTCCCACACACTTTTGTATGTGCAGCAGCCACTCATGTTCACTCCATAAGGCGTACTTTAATACGTCCTCTATTGTCAGGTGGGTCTGCTGGACCGGCTCACTCAGGTGACTGTACGTTCATCTCCCATGGCAACACGCCTGCTGCTGTGTGAACACGCTGAGAAGCTGCAGGCAGCCATGGTGCTGAAGAACCACCACACCAAACACTCTGAGCTGGTCAACCGGGCCATCAGCGCCGCGCTGCAGAGGAGCAACACCTCCGTGCCGCCAAGCCTCACTGCTGCCGACGTCTTCTTCAGAGAGGTTCGAGTCTCTGGTAGCGTGAAAATTATATCGGAGTTTATGTTTTTTTGGAAGTTGGATGGTCATTGGACTGTTGTGGTGTTCTCGCAGGTGTCTCAGATGTCCTCAGTGTTTGATTGTCTGCTGGTGGAGGAGGAGCGGAGTCTGAAGGAGAGTCCGGTTGACTCGGTGCAGTGGGCTGAAGTGGTCCTCACAGTCAACACCATCATCAAGGTAAACGTACTGTGTTATTTTCTTCTTTATTTAATGGAAAGTGATGTTTAAGCCTTTAGGTCTTCAAAATTAAGCCAGTGTGGAATGCAAAATAACTACAGTTCCTCCAGCGGCCCCTTGAGGCACAAGTGGCCTTCCCAATATAACGGCTGTGCATTAGATTGTAGTAATATGTGAAAATTGTGTATACAGGATATGCTTCAAGCTGCTGGTCAGTACAGAGAGACGAAGGCCTACATGTACAGAGCTTCTGAAAATGCTGCTGCAGAGCCCGAGTACATCCCATGGACAGGTAACAAAGTGAACCTTCTTAGATTCTCTTGCTTTATCCTGAGAGCATGCTGGTTCTGTGTTCATCAGATTACTGCAGATTACTGCCCTACAAACTCCGTAGTAAGTTTGTGCATTCATACCACATTCGTAGAAATTACAGCGAAAACCTGATCAGGTATCTACGGAAAAGGTCAGGTTAAAGCTGCCATGCACAAATAATAAATAATTCAAATATCATAAATGTCATGAAAACCTTTTTTATATTCACAGTGAAATGTATTTATTCTACATACTGTATGATCACATTAGTGTGCATTCACATGTCTGCGTCCTCCAGCTCTGTTTATTTCTTCCCCAGTAACTCAAGTCCATCCAGGCCACCTGGAACAGAATATTAAATATTGCAGTTCATGTAAACCTTGACTCTCCTAAATAATATCTTTATTTCAATACTTGGGAGACTGAGCATTTGACCCTCTCGATTTCCTGATGTAGGTGTTGGAGCAGAACAGATTATTAACTCCTTTTCTTCCACCTGACCTTTATGCAGCTTCAGGTGGTGTTGGCGGCGTTCGCACAGTCATCTCGCGCCAGCACGAGATCGTACTGCGCTCGGTATACCCACATGCTGACTCGGAGCTGCGCAGCGCCCTTTGTGAGCAGCTGGTGGCACTGTTGGATATCTACTTGGGTGGTTATGTGGCCCAGCTAAACTCCCTGCAGCAGCAGAGGACTCCAGGGGCCCAACAGGAACGCTACAACAGCTTAGAGATGGAGTACAGCCAGAGCCGCTCCGAGCTGCTGGCACCGCTCTGTAAGTGAAGGATTAAAGTGGAATTGGATTCAAATTATCAACATCAAAAGTGGATTGTTCAAATAATCAGGGGTTTTGGTAGCTGAATGGTAAAAATGCATGCTGGGTAATAAAGTTTTCTTTTCATAATTCCTTTTTTGTATTAAGTAATAACTAAAATGTTTTTGTTACAGGGAAAGCACTTTGAGTACTCAAATTGAGTAGAAAGACACTATAGAAGTACTTGTCCATTTAAAGGGGTAGTGGGGGTTTTAAAAACTCAAAGAATCCTGTACACTGTCCATCATTTGAACACTTGAGCATGTCATCAGGCAAAACTCACACACAGACGTTTAAGGCTGTAATAACAGTAGTATAATAGTAGTATCCTTATTAACGTACATCAGAATTAAATTTGTGGATGTGATGACAGATGAAGTCGGTGCATTATGCTTTTAGCCTACTCCTGTTGTAATCAGACATGTGGACACTACAACAGCAGAGGTGTGATGTAACCATGCAATCAAGCTGCGCTGCTGCACAGCTTTGTTAGACAGCACAAACTGAAATCTAGCATTAGTGTCTTGAGTGTGTAGATCATCATGTGTATCTGTTTTGTGTTGCAGTGGAGCTCGGTCAGTACCAGTGGGTGGCAGCACTGGCTGAGAAGTACTGTGACTTTGACATCCTGGTTCAAATGTGTGAGCAGACCGACAACCAGAGCCGCCTGCAGCACTACATGGCCAAGTTTGCCGACCAGGTGCACAATTACACAAACACTGAGTCTGAAAGATCCTCGCTCCTCAGCTGTTCTCATTTTTGCTTACCATTTTTATTTTTCTTCTCTGGATTCAGTGTCTAAGGACAGACTGTTTTATGCTGTACAGATTGCCTTTTTATTGGTGCAGTGAAGAGTAGACAAAAAAGTGTAGAAAGAGAAAGCTGGAAGACAAAGTCAAACCCAGGCCACTGCATTTAGCCTCACCGTGTGAGCTAAACTGGTACCCTTCAGCTGCTTACAGTTAATGCAAATTTTTAATCAGCCAATCAAATGGCAGCAACTCAGTGTATTTAAGCATGTCGACATGGTCAGTACACCCTGCTGAAGTTCAAACTGAGCATCAGAATGGGGAAGAAAGTTGACTTAAGTGACTTTGAATGTGGCGTGGTTGTTGCCACACAAGGTGGTCTGAGTATTTCAGAAACTGCTGATCTGTTGGGATTTTCCCACACAACCATAATGCAGACAGTGGTCCAAAAAAGAGCAACTATCCAGTGAAGGGCACTTCTCCGGGCAAAAATTCCTTGTTGATGTCAGAGGAGAGTAGCCAGACTACTTCAACAGCACATCAAACCTTGAAGCAGATGGGCTACAACAGCAGAAGATCACACCGGGTGCCACTCCTGTCAGCTGAGTACAAGAATCTGAGGCTATAAGTCATATAAGCTCATCAAAATTGAACAATGGGAATTTGGAAGAACATTGCCAGCTCTAATGAGTTTTGATTTCTGCTGCAACATTTGGATGGTTGGCAGAATTTTGATGTAAACATGAAGGCATGGATCCGTCCTGCCTTGTATCAACGGATCAGGTTGGTTTAGTGGTGTGGGGAATATTTTCTTGGCACATTTGGGTCTCTTAGTACCAACTAGGCACCATTTTTAAGTTTCCTCACACTACTACCTGAATGTTTTTGCTGACCATGGCCATCCCTTTATGGCCATAGTGTTCCCATCTTTGTTTCCAGCACAATAAGACACCATATCACAAAGCTCAGTTCATCTCAAACTGGTTTCTTGAACCCGACAGTGAGGAGTTCACTGCATTCAGATGTCCTCCACAGTCAGCAGATCTCTATCAAGTAGAGCACCTTTGGGACGTGGTGAAAAGTGGAGATTCACAACATTAATGTGCAGCCAACAAATCTGCAGCAACTGTGTGATGTTACCGTGTCATTAAGGAAGGAAACCTCAGAGGAATGTTTCTAGTGCCTTCTTGAAGTATTAGGGCAGTTCTGAAGGCAAAAAGCTTTCCAACCACTAATCAGTCAGATGATGACAAGAACGTCAGGCCCTCAGATTCTGTCTGGTGGTCGTCCACTGCAAATTTAAGAAATTGCATAAGTTAATTTTAAAAAAAATAATAAAAATCTTGGGCCATTCCCATTAACAGCCACCAACTGTAAGTAAAGACCTTTTGTACGTAACTGGATACGCGGTACATTTAACTGATAGAACTTTCATCAGCACTTCATACCCAGATTTCTGACACCAGACGAGAATGTTTACATGTGTGTGCACAAAAACTGGATTCTTGTGAAGACTCAATCTCAGATAACCAGAGTATATCCGTGTAATGTCCTCTTTGTATGGTTCCTGTTGTAGAACTTTGCCGACTTCCTGTTTCGTTGGTACATGGAGAAGGGGAAGAGGGGAAGCTGCTGTCCCAGCCGGCAGCTCAGCACCAGCAGCTCGCCAGCTTCCTCCAGGCTCACCAGCATCTCAGCTGGCTGCATCACATCCACATCCACGACTACCAAAATGTATGGGGAAAAAAAACACACACACACACACACTTGCATTTCAGTCTTTGTGTTGATCAGAATTCCTTAGATTCGTGTTTTTAAGTCTGTTTTTAAACAGTAGTCAGGCAAACATTTAAGCACTGAGACAGCTTTCCTCAGTCCTCCTGTTTATACTGGACGCAAAGGGGCTGTTCACACTGCGTGTGAGATAAAGGGCTAATCCTACTACCTTGGGCCCAAAAATAGAACAGTTACTTAGTATTAAAATCAAATGACATTGATTTGTAGGCTCACACAAAATAGGGACACATCAGCTGTATTTTTACATATGTCTACCAATGCTGGCAGCCAGAAGGTGGCACTACGAAAAGCTGCCGACAATTTGTAGAAACAGCACGTTTGACCAGGAATTATCCAGATAACATTTTTTGGACAGCAACACAAAAAAACAAAAACTTCCCGGGTGTACTCTTGTGCATTAGTGTGCAAAATGTTGTGGCCATAATGCACTTCTGCACACATCACTGTCTGCACTAAAAATACAGCAGTTCTCCTTCTACTGAGCAGGAGACTCAGCCAGTCACAGAAAACCAGCAGAAAAGAAACGGTACACCGTGTCTTTGTGTAGCTTTCTGCCACCTGTTTTGTTGCTGCAGGTTACTGCAGTTTTTGCAATAAAACAGCCAACAACTGTGCTGCTTTCAAGAGTTTTCTGCAAGCGTGTAGTCAGCTGTGTATTTGTACTATGCTTTTTGTTCTGCACTTTGTGAGGTGGGTCAAAATATCAAACCAGTCCACACAAGTGCAGTCTGTCTGTCTCATGCTTAAAGACACACATTTGGTTCAGTGCAAAACCGCAACCACATCCGCCTTGTTCTCTTCATACTCCTCTAACCACTCAGCTTCCTAGTGTCCTTACTTCCTTCCTTCCTTCCTTCCTTCCTGTTTTTTGGGGGGTTTTTTTTTATTCTTTAAATCTTTCCATTCATTTCTTTGTTCTTTTCTTCCTTCATCATCTGGTGAATATTATTTTTCACTACATCAGAAAGCAGTATTCAAAAGTACTGTGGTTTTACAGCTAACAAACACACATGGTCACGTTTCCTTCCCTCCCTAACCTTGCCACTGTCTTTCCTGTTAAACAGTCTGTGGCTGCCACAGTGCAATCTAGAAGAGACACAAATTCAGTTTCCTTTCTGTTTCTTTTCTTTCTTTCTTTTTAACACCTGTTTATGCTCATAAAAGACACAAAAGAAATCATCCTGTAATGTCTCTGTGTTTTATACACACACACACATGTTCCCTTTATCTAGCTTCCTTCCTGTTTGCAGTTAACAAACACAAAGTGAAACTGTGGGCATACACACAAACTGACAAAGACTTCCTCTTTTGGCCTCAGTTGTCAGTAGAAGTCAGCGCTGGCAGTTTTACAATCTGACAGTTTATCTGCTTTGCCAGGACTTGTATACAACTAGTTAAACGTTAACATTTCACATGAACATAAACTTATTTTGTCTTTTATTGGCCCTTGGTGCACCCCCTCATTTCATCCTCTGACTGAAAGCCATTTAAGCTACACCTTCTTTTAGTCAACTTTCTTCTGATTGGCTGTCCCTTGCAAAATAAATGAAAGGTTTGA
This sequence comes from Pterophyllum scalare, assembly GCA_024447675.2. Taxonomy (NCBI): domain Eukaryota; kingdom Metazoa; phylum Chordata; class Actinopteri; order Cichliformes; family Cichlidae; genus Pterophyllum; species Pterophyllum scalare. Next base: position 92,463 of record JAMQGT020015123.1, read on the forward strand.
ACAGCTCACAGAGCTGTGTCCTTGAGATAAGTATCTCTCTCTGTCTCTGTATCATTATTATTAAATCCACTCTGTGACATGAAGCCAGGAATAGAAAAAAACTGAGCGTCTTGTTCAGTTTATTTTTAGAAACTTTGACCATGTTTAATATGAGTTGTTACCGTTATGTTGGAACTTGGTTTAGTTTGAATTAACTCATGAGTCAATAATCATTTAAATTCCTATATTCTGTATTTCCTGCCTACAGCTTTAAAACACCAGTTAAAGGTTTTTAAGATGCATTTCTGTCTATTTTACTTAAGATAATTTCTGTTAACTTCATCTCTAGACAGCGATGCCATGGCTAACATGGTATTTCATGTCTGCAGGCCCACAGGTCTCTGTACAACCAAGCCAACTTGGAAACTCGCTACTTTGTGAAGAAGAAGACGCTGCTGGCTCTCAGTAAGCTGACAGCGCTGGCATCTGACCTGCCAGAGGACCAGCTCACCAAGCAAGTCGAAGGTAAAAAAAAATAATAAATTCATTTCTAAAACCATGCTCTATCAGGTGGAACTTGTTGTTGATGTGTTTTGCACTTGTTTTGTGAAGCACTTCCATGCACACAGGCTTACCTGCACCTCATAAATGTCTTTATTTACATCATTTTACTAAATCTAAACAATATTTTAGGTTGCTCCTTTTATTACCATCATCATAACAGAATGTGTGCAGATCCTTCAAATGTCTTACACTAATTTGTGATGAATTGATTCATTATTTCTTTTCTTTTTTTTTAAAAGTATGTATTTTTGGAATCCTCATTAGCTACCATAGAGCAGTCGGCTAGTCTTTCTGGGTTCTTAATCTCAAAGTAATTCAGTGGACAGTTCAGTGTGTATTCTCATCGACAGAAACTTTTTGTTGTTTTCAGACTATTGTTAGTAATGGAAATCTTTAAGAACACGACAGAATAGATCTACAAGGTGCAGTTATTTGTGGAATGCATGTCCTTTGTCACATGTCTTGTAAGTACATTTATGTGCCCAATCAGACATTGTGGAGCAGGAGCGCTTCCTACTGCATCAGGAGACTCTGCCTCCGACAGCTGCTGGAGGAGAAGCAGCAGAACCCCGACACTATGCCTCTGCTCAGTGCTCACAACCTCATACAGGTGAAAACAGCATCATTTGGCTACTAGAACCTGTTTATGCTCAATAATAACATGCAGCTTGTTTGTTTAGAATTTTTCTGGGTGATGGGAAACTGCGTGTTAATTTAGGTAACAGCATTCAACATCTACAAACTGCAATTACAGTGAAATGGCTCAACTTTTTTTACAAGATCCCAGCTTCAGTACTGTAAATTAACCAGAGAAATTTACAGTACTGTGCAAAAGTTTTGAGTCACTCCTTATTCCTTTATATTGTGTTTCCAAACAGGCAGGACTTTCTTCAAATTTTTGAACAAGGTTTTGAGCAATAGCTCTCCAGGATGTCAGCAACGTCTTTTCTTTTATCTTTTCATGAAATCTGTAATTCAGTTTTGTCAGAGAGGCCTTAACTTGTTACCTCTGTTTACACTGTTCACTTACTTTGCCTTTCCTTACCTTGAGATGCTACAAAAAAAAAAAACCCAGCAAGGTCTGTGGTGTTTAAAACTTATTTGAAATTTAACTCTGTTTCTAATGCTTTAATCTGAAGCAGAAAATACTTTGCACACTGAGACTGAACAGCTTCAGCCCATTTAATCGTTTCCTCCTTGCCTCTTCAGCTTTACATCTGTGATGACAACAGGCGAGCCAACGAGTATGACTTCAAAAAGGCGCTGGATCTGCTGGAGTACATCGATGAGGTAGCCTCTTGCTTTTGTTCATCGCTGGTGCCTTTGAGGCTCAGTGAGTCGAGCTCGGTCGTGGTTAAGTTGACTTTCGTGGTTTGTGTTTCTCTTTTAGGAGGATGCTGTGGACATTGACGCGCTCAAATGTGAGATCTTCGGCAAAGCGCTCAGGAGAGATGAGTAAGATCTGTCATGCCATTTGGTCCAAATTGAAGCAGATTCAAGTGATATTTCTTTAATAACATGTAAATGGTCCTTTAGTGGTCATTAACCTGTAGCAGATTATTTTGGTCTGTCTTTGTGTGGATTTTTGGATTTTTGGTGGTTGATTTAAATGGTGTGAGATGTTTCTTTTCATCCCCACTCCAGCTGGTCTTCTGCTGATGGGAACGATGACCCCCTCTGAAGCAACCAAAGACAGCATCTTTGTCAAGATCCTCCTCAAACTCATTCAAGAAGGTGAGAAACATTCATGAAGGCAGCTTTGCAGAATAAGCAGATACAGGCAGAGGGGGTTCAAGTGTGCTGATTTAGGAAAACAGGTTTCAATGAGAATCAAGTTACAATAATTATCCCTAAATTGTTTATATCACGAGAGCCTGCATGTAATGATCTTCATAGAATTAGTTCTGGCAGGCCTGAGTCAGGCTCAGCTGATTTCAGTGCCAGCTCCTATCAGCCAATGGCTTAGCTGTTACTCTTCTACACATTCAAAGCTTATAAACGGCATACTATTTAAGCCATACCTTTGTTATTGAGAGTAATGTGAACAGTCATGATCTGGAGGAATTCAGTTTTTTAGTTATCTGGATCATCATCAAATTCCTATACATTGATCTGATATAATATTATGACCACTGACAGGTGAAGTGAATAACAGTGATTATCTCTTTTTCATGGCACCTGTTAGAGGGTGGGATATTTTAGGGAGCAAGTGAACATTTTATCCTCAAAGTTGATGTTTGAAGCCGGACATGGGCAAGTATAAGGATTTGGGCGAGTTTGGCAAGGGCCAAATGTGATGGTTAGATGACTGAGTCAGAGCATCTCCAAAACTGCAGCTCTTGTGGGGCGTTCACGGTCTGCAGTGGTCAGTATCTGTCAAAGTGGATAGAAAGGAAGGAACAGTGGGGAACCAGCGACAGGGTCATGGCCAAAGCTCAATGATGCACGTGGGAAGCGACGGCTAACCTGTGTGGTCTGATCCAACAGATGAGCTGCTGTAACTCAAGTTGCTGAAGTGGTTAATGCTGGTTCTGATAGAAAGGTGTCAGAATACAGTGTGAGACAGCTGTTTGCTGTTTTGGCAGCAAAAGGGGGACAATACAATATTAGGCAAGTGGTCAAAATGTTAGGCCTAATCGGTGTGTGTATATCTGAAAAATATACTTGTAATTGCTCAAAAGATGAACTCTTTAACTGTTTTTTCCAGGTGTTTCTCTGCAGACCTATCTGCCCGACATCAAAGAGCTGCTGGAGCTGGATGAGCTCAGCAGTTTGACATCAAAGCCTTATTTTGAGTTTGTCCTTCGAGCTAATTATGAACATTACTGTCAAGCCCAGATGTGACGACCACCAAATCCCCCAGTGAAACACTGCACTTCAGCTTTTCTTTGCTTTCTAATAATTGTCAAGATTTGTTTAAATTGTGCTCTTTTTCTAAATAAATATGTTGGTTTTAACTTGACTGGTACTTTTCAGTATAGTTTTACAGACACTGTTACTTTATTCCTCAAAGATGAGCAGCTCTGTCCATAGAAACTCAGTTCACTGGCTTCTGTTTTCATTTCCTGACCTTTGGGGACATTTGCAAAACACACATTTAACAGCAATAGTGACAAGTGTACGTATTTGATAGAGGATCATTTAGTGTAAAGAAATTTTTAAATGCTATTAGTAATAGTTAATTGTTAAAAGAGAGAGAGAAAAAGAATATCCAGAAAGTAAAAGAAGACATGGTAAATTTCAGTTCTTTATATCAAAGCCCTCTTTATTCAGGGAGCTGGGCAAATGTGTGCCAAAAAAAGAAACCAAACCCAGTGAGTTTTGAAAGTGGGAACAAACAAACCACACAATTTTCATCGATCCATTGAATTATCCTATTAGTACCTTCAGGTTCAGCTATAAACATGAGTGGCTGTGGCTCAGGAGGTGGAGCAGGTCATCTACTTATCAGAAGGTTGGTGGTCCAATCCCTGACTGCTCTGCAGTGTCCTTGGGCAAAGTGCTGAAACTCAAGTTCAGTGTGTTCTTCATTGTGTGTGAATGTTAGAAAGTGCTTGCATGAATGTGTGTGTGAATGAGACATGCTATATAAAATGCTTTGGGTGCTTATGCAGAGTAGGAAAGTGCTATAGAAGAACCAGGCCATTACATGTAAACAACTGAATTTTAAAGAAAAATAAAGTAAACTTGGCACAAAAAGTGAGGAAATTTGTTTCTTTAGTTATTTCTTTGTTTGCTCCTCTGCAGTAAATCTCACACCGCTGAAAAGCCTGTTTATTTCCCCTTAAATTAAACCACATTTGTAAGGAAAATCCCTCTGTGGGTTGTGCCCATGAAAAACTTGCCAAGTCTTCTCTGCCAGTGCCAAACAGTGCAAATGGATACTTGATTGAAATGAATACAGACATACAAAATACATATGTATTCAAGCTGTTTTATAAGGACACCTACAGTAAATCATCACTGGTGCAGAGAGATTACTCTGAATGCAGCCATGTTTAGTATGACATTCCTAGTAAGGTCAAGAGTTTAATGTAAAACCCACCACTAAAGAAATCCCATTGAAGTCAGATTCCAAGTCAATGAACAGCATTATGATAAGAGTTCTACAGAAAAGAGCCACACTGTGAACTGTATTTGTGACTCTGACCTAATATACTGTCTGGAGAAGCTGCCCTGCAGTCGTCAGGACTTCCTGTTGGACAACAAAGAGCAGATGTTGGTTATAAATAGATCTGAGCTCCTGTGGCTGATTGACTGCCATCCTGACAGAGATCCTCTGCAGTGATCCACTTTCACAGCTTCATAAGCTGCAGATGGCTTTCAGGCTCCAGCTCTCCTAAAAATAGAGTAGATTAGATTAGATTAGGACAAAGAGCGATACATAACTATCACTTTCTGCTCAGGGAGCCTGATTTTACAAACCTCTGTTAAAACTTTGTAACTTCTCCATTAAATGTCACAGGGCCATTAAAAGCAAAAACATTTTATATGGCCTATTTACAAACTGAAATATGGGACAAATAATATATATTTTAAAAAAAATAAGAATTTACCTGAGATATTAAGGGTAATTTACTTGTTTTTCTCTATTTTAAAATACAGAAAAGTGACCCCAGATTAATTTACAAATGGCTTTCTGTATTTTATGATGAATTTGGTCGACTGAAATGGCTTATAGAACTACCTTATGATTTTTCATATAAGAAAATCACTTAGATATATTTTTATCTAATTTTCTTTTATGAAAAAAAAATATATATATATATATGTTTAAGGTGGGCAGCACTGTGGTGCAGTGGTTAATGCTGTTGCCTCACAGCAAGAAGGTCCTGGGTTTGAATCATCCATCTGGCCGGAGGCCTCTCTGTTTGCATGTTCTCTCCCTCTATCTGCATGGATACTCAGGGTCCTCCCACAGTCCTAAGGCATGGGGTTAGGTTAATTGGTGACTCTGAATTGCCCATAGGTGTGAATGGTTGTTGTGTTGGCCCTGCAACAGGCTGGTGACCTGTCCTGGGTGTACCCTGCCTCTCAGCCCATGGCAGCTGGGATCAGGCTCATGCTGCCTACCCTCAGCTCTGAGTGCTTACAGTTCAGCTCCTTTCATTGTTTTCACATAACTTCTTTCTACGCATATTATTTGAACTCATAATTTAGATTTGATCAACCACCTTAAACTCATTTCAGTTCCAGCTGTTCCAGCTGTTTGCTTTGGCTGCCATCTCTGTGTGCTTTAATATTTTAATGTCAGGCATTTCAAAATGAAGAAATTTGCAATCAGCTTCAATAAATGATTTATTGATTCTGCTTTATTCTTGAGCTTTAACCATTTGACCTCTTTTTGCTCCGTTTGCTTTCTGTGACATTCCATTAACCCACAAACTAGCTGGGCCTCAGTCAGCACTGATTTTCAGTTCTTTTATGTGATGCTCTTATTTTCAGTAGATGACCAACATAACATTTGGGATCATTTGAAAGTGCTTTTCCATGGAATTTTTTTGCATATTTCAGCTCATTTGTTTTGGTGTTTAATTCATTCTCTTTGTCAACAAGCTTGGCGTGTTTGTTTGGATACTGTCTGTAAGAGTAAAGGCATTTTAATGCCAAATGTTTGAGTGATATCTTCTCCCTCTTTGGATTCATGACTACAGTCTTGTGTCGGGTCATCATCCATTTAAAAACTGTCCTGGTTCCCGTGAATCTTGACACCTCAGTGGAGCTCAGTTAACACTTGGATAAACACTGCCAGGACTACTGGCTCAGTTTTTGTCCCTCTGAGGATTTTTGTCTCAGTTTGCAGCTGTCCAATCTGTTGGAGGTCCTGACCTTCTTCTTTCTAAAAGCAGACCAATGGATGTCCGCTGCTTGTGTGTAGAAGTTCAAACTGAGAAACATACATCTGAACAAACCTGGACAAATCTCAGGTTGTTCAAATCATCAACACACTGTATATACATTTTCAACTGTAATGACCATGATTAGGTTTGATTTTTATATTAAGAAGTTGTCTTTATTCTCATTAGATTTTAAATTTAAGGGCACCTCAGGAGGTAGAATGGGTCATCTGCTAACCCCCAGCTCCTCCAGTCTGTATGGTGACGTGTCCTTAGGCGACATACTGAACCCCATATTGCCCCAATGCATTCATTGGTGTGTGTATGATGGCTAAAAAAGTGCTTAAAGTGCACAGAATAAAGGGGCATATGAATGGGTAACCCTAACCCTAACCCTACCCTAACCTAAGTGGGAGTAGAAAATACAAGTATGGGGCCATTCGAAGTTTAAAAAAAAAAAAAACTGTGAAAATACTTAACTGGTATCCGGGTAACTGTAGGTTAGATTGTAGGTTAACTGTAGGTTACATTTACAGCAACCTTTTTTTTTTTTTTTTTTTACTTTTTAGTGTTTTAACACAATATTGATTTCACAGAAATCACAGGATTTAAAGACTTGAAATTATGCAAATATTATAAGTATGCACCCCAAATTCCGTTTACAATTCACACTTCCTTCTTTAAAAAAGAAAAAAAAAGAATTCACACTCTCTGTGATAATTTAGCTGCTTGACAGCATGGTTGAGCCTTTAATTTCAGCTTCTTCCAGTTTTCTTTTAATGTGTCATTTGTTTTCCGTGTTTAACTGTCACTTCCATTTCATCTTGCTCAGCATAATTTCCTTCAGTATATAAGGTATGGAAAAAGACGTATTTTGAAAGCATGCGTTACATTTCTATGAGTGCTTAAAATTTTTCTTATCATCAATGCTTCAACTTCAGCTAAGATTTCGCTTAAACTGATACATCGCCTCAACTCAGCGAACCACTGCACTGTAATTCACCTCAGTGCTTTAGCTGTACTTACTTTACTCTAAAAATGAAAAAAATCTTTGTTTCCCTCCAGTCCCCTGTTAAAATACTAATAAAACAAGATAAATAATTAAAAACCTTTAAGTACTGAATGTTTTGAGTGTGTGCTCCGTGTGACGCAGTAGTAGCGGTTATTAGGCAACAGTATCAGCA
>JAMQGT020015125.1:0-14290 GCA_024447675.2 Pterophyllum scalare
AGCAATACGTAATGTTCAAGGTAGAGGAAAAGCCATGTATTGCTGACAGTTAATGATTATGGCTAATATTCTGAAACCCCAATGAAAGGGAAGTTTGGGTTGTGATGTGATGTGACGGTATGACATGAAAAATGAGGTCAAAGATGTAAATATCCTAAATGACTGTGACTATCATGTAATTTGTTTTTTTGTATAGTTTCTTTCATTGCACCTCCATGCTGAGGTTTTTACAGTGACACGCCTGCTCCCAAAAATATTAATCAGATGCTACTGTGAATGGAGTTTAAGGAATGTTTCCTTTTTTTTTTTTAGTCATGTTCTGTTTGAAACCTCTATCTGCAAAAGACAATTCAGAATTGGTTTTTTTTTTAAAATTTTATATATAGAAAAAATATTTCCCAGAACATATTAGTGTTCCTCTTTTAGAAAGGGTAAATCCCAGCTTGTTGTGACACACTGAACCGCCTGCAAAGTCACTGGGACAATGTCATTGGGCACATGACAAGTATGAGTAACGCCAAGGTCTGATTGGATTTTCTGTGCCATATTTAATAAGTGTCTCAGTCTTTTTTTTTTAAATTCCTTTTTTTTTTTTTTAAATAAATCTATGCAGTTTCAGTCTGAAATTCCTGCAACTTTATGGCCATTTTGTTCTAAAAACAAACTATGATCATAAACAGAAGGTGTGAGCATTTTGTAAGGACTTTTGTCTTTTTTTTTTTCGTTCCAATGTAACAGGATTGAAATAGGTATTGTGCCACTTTATGTTGATCTTTAAATGTGCAATAAATTATATTTCAAATGTGTTTTGATAAGGGTGTGTGCTAGTGTGTGTGCTATCTTAGGATTTCAAAAAAACATATCACACTACTTGTGCATGACTCATTAACTTCTTCATAAAGTTATGAGTATGCGGCACAACGGGCCTGAAGAGAAGCGAGCATGTGACGATCATCAGTCCAAGGTCTGCAGTTTCTGGAACGTTTAGGCCAGTGCATTCCCAGCTTTTTCCATCTTCAACAACCTCTCATGTTCAGATATGTTCATGTAAAGTTTAGTTCTGGACTACTTTGAGCTTACCATGTACTCTTCTTAGCAATTAAATATAGCATTTCACCTATGTATCCACTAACTGTAGCTGCTACTTCATTTAATAGCTATCCATTATGTTTAGCTAATGATTTTACTGTTCCTTTGCATAGTATATAAAACGTAGGTTTCCTCACAGTGGCTGTCTGCTGGTTTTGAACTACTGGTGGGCGGATCGATCCAAATATCGATAATATCGATACCAACATTGGTATTGATCACTCCCGAACCGCGGGCCACTTCCGGCCCCGCCCCCTACTTCCGGCCCACGATTTGATGTCAAAAATATTATACAATTTGGCCCTTTATGTTACCTTTTTGATATTTCGCTTTCCCTCCAATTAAGAGGAGTTATCGAAATGTGAAAAAAGCAACTTAAAGGGCCAAATGTCATATATTTTCTACATTAAATCGAAGGCCGGAAGTAGGGGGCGGGGCCGGAAGCGTAAATGTTTTATAATGTTGTGGAGTGATAATTTTGTACAGCTTGTTTATTTAAGAAAAAAATCCAAAAAATTATTGAATGAAGGGATATTTTTGATTACATTTTTAAATTACTATACTTTCTAAACACTCTACCTTAAAAAAGTTTTAATTTGTTATTGAATGATCATTTTGTACACTTTAAGAAAAAAATCCAGACATCACAATGTATGGGGAAAATTGTTTTGTTGCTGTTCTATTGTTTCAGAACAAAAACTTTTATTTTGATAAAATATTTACCTATAAACTTTGCCCAGTTCTATTCTTGCTTTTAATTAATTAATGATCCAAAGTAAAGAAAAAAAATCACAAAACACTTAAACTTCATGAAAATTCTTCATAATTATTAAAAAGTATTGGTATTGGTATCAGTATTGGCGATACTGGCCCTTTATTTACTTGGTATTGATCGATACCAAATCTTGCAGTATCACACCCCACTATTTTGAACTCTGCTTTTTAAAGCCTCAATCTGCCATGCTGGATTTTAGGAGCTGGAAGTGACCTTATTTAGGTGAGAGGTTGGAGTGCTAAGTGATCAGCAAAGGTTAACAAGCCCCGGAAATTAGATGCCACACAGGACACAATAAGTGGGGTTCTTTTAGGACCTTTTACGTTACAAACTTGTCAGGAACAGCTTAAATGGAGGACTTAACATATTTCTCATTTGGTGTGAGTCACTTGTTCTTGCTAATCTGGCACCAAAACGTACACAACAAAAAATTAAGAAAATACAACAAAATATGGAAAATACAGCAGTGGGCTCTGGCTATCACAAAACACAAAGAAATAAATTAATGCTAAACCAAAACCCTGCCAAATAACTGGGTTTATTTAGTAGCAGTTTCTCTAACTCCATGTTTGGACACTGGAGATTCCACACTTGGCACCTTGCTATATTTGAGAGCATGGCAGCCTCTAGACTGCTTGGCAAATACTGGTCATTAACACCAACAGCAACAACTTTACACAGGAGTCTTATTCATCCTCCATGCATCTTCAGACCGATCTAAAAAAAAAACAACTACAAACCCAGCATAAAACATAAAGTAGACCAAGATGCACTTGATGAAACCTTGGTGGAATAACAACCATCTTCCAGAATGTTGCCACTTTGTGAACAAAGTCCATAACATCAGCACACTTGAATTATAAATACAATAAAGAACAAATTTACCTTCACCCCTACATCCCGAGGGAGTGCTTACCAAGTGGTAGTCTCTGGAGCTTGAAAAAAGGGTGACTGGATTTCTTTTTGTTTCTTGAAGAAGCCTTTTGGATGAGAAACAAGTCGCCCTTTTTTTCAAGCTTCAGAGACTACGATGACCTGAATGACTGAGAACCTACACAGATATCTTACCAAATGGTAGCATTACCCAAGTGGGAAACTTCATTATGAAATTATGTTTTACCACTCAGCTATATGAGATCTCGGAAAAAACCTCCTCCAGGGTGAAGATTTTCAGAAACTCCCTTTCTATGTTCACTTGTGAACAAGGAAAATGGCGATTACATGTATGCCTTGCTGCATCAAAGGTGTACACCTTTATCACCAAACTGCACCGTGTTATTGTTTGTAGGCTTCTGACTGGCCAACATTTCTGTACGGTTAGGGCTATGTCTTGACAGTGCTTGACATCCTGGTTTGCATTTTAATGTGGACAGAAATATTTTTCAAGATGAACATGGGAGAGTACATGTGGACATAGCATCAGATGCATCTGCCTGTGTCAGGAAGCCTGAGAATCAAAGTGGCCACTCCCAGAGTTGCTATGAAGAGTAAAACTATCCACAGAGGCCAAAAGTATTTCTGCACTGGGCTGTAAATCTTATTTAAATCCTCTAAAGTTGGGCATTTTAATATGGGAGTCTTTGGAGGCTGACTCCCTTTTGGAACCAGCATCAAGTGGCCATTAGAATAAATGCAGGTTTTACTACTTCTGTGTAAGTTTCACTTCAATCTTTTTTTCCATATGTGCTAGCTAGCACTTTGACTAGTTCATCAACAGTACCAGATAAGAACTATTTTAATCCTAGACTGTAATAAAATTTATATAAAGTCTGTATTTTCAACTGCCCTACTTTTAACTACTTATGAAGTGTGTTTCTTCACTTTCTGAAAAGTACTTACATTATTGTACTCATTTATATTATATTATTGCCTAGATTAGGCATCATTAATTTACGCAATGTACACAGCAAATTTCAAATTTTGAGCCACGGTTAAATTTAGATGTGTTGGTGCCACTTTACTCGCTATTCATAAGACAACAATGCTTCATAACTTCTGGGTAACAGCTGTCCCACATTTGTCAGTGCTGTAATTGAGCCATAAGTGCCAAAACTTATTGGACCCAAATGTGTCCGCTGCCTCACTGGTTTCACTCACCCTCAGTAATAACTGAGATATATCCATCCGTCCACTTTCTTTAATGCCTTCCTTTTTTAAAGGTCACTGTGGGGGCTGGAGCCCTATTATTGACATAAACAAAGGACGGACATTTAAAGAGGTTAATTCCCCAAACAAAACACATAAGTAGCCTGATAGCAGACAGAATGGCAAGCAGTTGCACTCCCACTCTCACAGCTGGAACTAGATAAACAAAACAGGACAGAAAGGGAAGTGATGCAGGGAGTATATTAAATGAAAGAAGTTGAGCATTGTAATTTTAAAGCAATAAAAAATTATGGCAAGCCTTTAGAGCACTGCAATTCAGTAGACCTTTTGGTAATATATAACTGTTATCTGGTGCCTGACTTGTTTTTTCTATCATATATTCATGCAAAAATTGTACAGAAACTGGGGGTTGAAAAGGTTTGAAGCCTGAGTTTAGGGGTACCTCTGAAAGGATTTAAAAGATTCTAATTCTGGGTGTGTCCCTGCTGATCTTAAACATTCTGTGCCTATTCTTAAAATAACAAAACCTTGGTCCATTCTTGGCCCAGTTCTTTTTTCAGTTTATATACTTTCCTTGGGTTCAATTAAAAAAAAAAAAACAAGAAAAAAAACAAACTGGCATCTAATTTCATTGTTATGCAGATGACTTGCAGGTTTACCTGCCACTGAAACATAAACTGATGAGTCCTCTCAAGGCCTTACTGGACTGGTTAATGGATGATAAGACATGGATGGCTTTTGATGTTCTTAACTTAAATGGAACAAAAAAACAGAGGCCATTGTGTTTGGTGCTGCTGACCTCTACAATCACAGTGCTTTAAAGACTTGGGAGTGGATCTTTGACAGAAATCTGTCTTCTGACAAACACACTAATGCTGTCATTAAAATTAGTTTCTTTCATCTCCAGCTGCTCGCAAAAAATGAAGCCAATCCTCTGTTTCAGAGACTTTGAGAGGACTAGCCATGCCTTCATTTCATCTTGACTACTACTTACTTAGAGTAAAATATTCATGTGTCAGTCTGTCATCTACTTCACCGACTGCAGCTGGTCCAAAATGCTGCAGCACGGTTACTAACCGGCACTCGTAAGTGAGACCACAAGTCCCCTATATTAGCTTCCCTACACTGGCTGCCAAGCCAGTTTTTGAATTGAATTCAAAGTTTTATTTGTTTTTAAGGCATTGAATGTGTTAGCGCCTTCTTACCTCTCTGATCTTTTAGGTTTGCACATTCCCACTAGATCACAGAGGTCTGCTGAGCAAATGCTCCTAAGCTGTCCCGAGTTCCAGATCAGATCGGGCCTTTGCAGTTATTGCTCCAAAACTGTGGAGCAAACTGTCTCCTCACATCAGAACCTCTCCAGCATTACACACTTTTAAAACCTGTTTAAAAGAAACATTTTTATTTTCTGGCTTTTAAATCAGACTGAGTTCTGAGTATGTCATTTGTGATGTAGGGAGTTTTTTAACTCAGGTTTTCTTATTTTATGTTTCAGACAAGACTGTGACATTGTTTGGTTTGTTCACTCTAGAGGTACATAATGCTCCTGTGGCAACTACTTGCTTCAGCACCGTTAGAGGTATGTCAGTGTCTCTCTTCTTTATAATCTTACTTCAGCTTATATTTAATTCTCTTTTTCACAAAGCTGAACTGTTTAAGATAAAAAGAACAATGTGTTCTCAGCACAGCAGCAGGTGTCTTTAATACTTTTACCTCGTCAGCTTTCTGGAAGAGGTGATCGGTCACTGAATGCATGATTCACTTTTCTGGTTTCTTTTTTTAACATCAGACACTGAGTGTTTGTGTTGGAAGTTAAGTTAGCAGATACACTGGAGAACAACAGGACTTTATTTTTATATCCTTGAAAAGGTTCAGCTGACGGCTCAAGCAGCTCATTCTTTACCCAGAACATCTGGGATGTTGTTGCCACATGGGGGCAGTATTTGTCAGGCGTTTCAGGGGCATTCAGTGGATGAGGAGCAGCAGGCCGCATTCAGCAGCAGATTGTAACCCACCTGCTGTGGCAGCCTCCACTAAATAACACCAACCTTTGGAAGCCATTTAAAGACACTTGACGCATTGCAGTCACCGGTACATTTTTCTGAAAAACCAACTTTAGGGCACCATACCACAATTCAGAATTTATTACATATGGGAAGAGTATTTTGGCCCAGTGTTCACTTTGTCTCTGTCTTTTGATTTATGTCACAGCCCCCTAAAAACTAAATGCAGCCTGGTAAGTGATTACAGATGACTTCTCTCTATATTGAGTCAGTGGCCACTTTGAGCCAATCTGCAGCTGACATTTCACCACTAATGAGAAGCTACTCTTTTTCTGTGGTTTTCTGCTTTTCTGTGATTAGGAGGAAAAATGCATAACTTGATAAAGTGCTTCATTTCTGACAAAAAAACAATCTCCTTTACTGAGGGGGATGCTGATTTAGCATGTTGGCCAAATATGAATTAATTGATGTCCAATAGGATCAGTAAATCACTTTTATTAATTAATTGTGTGCATATGTTTGCAAATATATAGCCATGCATGTGTGTATAACTGAAAACACAGGCATGCACAAGTGCATGGAGTTTTTATGTTTGTGTGTGTGTGTGTGTGTGTGTGTGAGTATATATATATATGTGTGTGTATTACTGGCTGTTGTTTTTCCCATCTGCTGAGCTGCAGTGCGAGTCATTTATCTCAGTTATCCAGACAGTGTCAGAGCTCCATCTGTGAAAACAGTAAACACACTGACTCACACTCTCTAAGTGACTGCCATTGATACCAGAAAGAGCAACACACACACACACACACACACACACACACACACACACACACACACACACACACACACACACACACAGTATGTCTGTTCACACACACATATATAGGGCTACAGTTACTGTTTGTTTTCATCTCATTACAGTGACATCAGCATGGCAACCCCCAGAGAGAAGTTGGGCAATAGTTATGTTTTCGTTCTGTTTTGTGTTTTATTTTTTCCAATAATGGTCGAAGTTGCTGTACTACTTTAAATCTGCACACAGTCAATGTAGATGAAGATATCAGAGGTGCTTGCTGCTGGCTGAACCACAGCAGTGATGCCTCAGCTTCTGATTATTTATTTCAAGCACTTTTGCTTTTACTGTTCTGCTACTCAAAGGAGGAGGTTTAAGTTTTGCTGTGCCAGAAGCTTTGGACTGATCATCCTGTTCTGTGAATTTTACTCTCACGCACAGAAAGTTCCACAGAAAGCAAACGAAATGTATTACAGTACAGTAAGTTTGCAAAATGCATAATTTAACAGAGCAATATTTCTATCTTAATCTGGAGCTAAAAAAAAAAAAAAAAAAAGTGAGTTAGCTAATAGCAGTTGTGTTCCCCATGAAGCAGTCTGTTTTTGATAGATCAGATGACACAACCCCATATAACTGCTCCAATATAAACAGGGGTGAAAAGTTACTACAGTAAGAACAGAGCTCTTGTAAATATTCAGGAATTTGCACTTTTTCAGAGAGTCTGCTATTGGCCCATCAAACATATCACATTTTGTTTGGTTGTGTTTTTATTTATTTATTTATTTATTTTATTAATTTTTTTAATTTGAAGGGGGGGGGGTTATGCCACCATATTTGTATGCTTGCAGTACTGTCTGCACTGTCTGCAATACATGGGGCAGTATAGGTCTGAAAATAATAATTTGCAAATAAATACACTGCTCAAAAAAAATAAAGGGAACACTCAAATAACACATCCTAGATCTGAATGAATGAAATATTCTCATTGAATACTTTGTTCTGTACAAAGTTGAATGTGCTGACAACAAAATCACACAAAAATCATCAATGGAAATCAAATTTATTAACCAATGGAGGCCTGGATTTGGAGTCACACACAAAATTAAAGCGGAAAAACACACTACAGGCTGATCCAACTTTGATGTAATGTCCTTAAAACAAGTCAAAATGAGGCTCAGTATTGTGTGTGGCCTCCACGTGCCTGTATGACCTCCCTACAAAACCTGGGCATACTCCTGATGAGGTGGCAGATGGTCTCCTGAGGGATCTCCTCCCAGACCTGGACTAAAGCATCCGCCAACTCCTGGACAGTCTGTGGTGCAACGTGACGTTGGTGGATGGAGCGAGACATGATGTTCCAGATGTGCTCAATCGGATTCAGGTCTGGGGAACAGGCGGGCCAGTCCATAGCTTCAATGCTTTCATCTTGCAGGAACTGCTGACACACTCCAGCCACATGAGGTCTAGCATTGTCCTGCATTAGGAGAAACCCAGGGCCAACCGCACCAGCATATGGTCTCACAAGGGGTCTGAGGATCTCATCTCGGTACCTAATGGCAGTCATGCTACCTCTGGCGAGCACATGGAGGGTCGTGCAGCCCTCCAAAGAAATGCCACCCCACACCATTACTGACCCACTGCCAAGCTGGTCATGCTGAAGGATGTTGCAGGCAGCAGATCGCTCTCCACGGCGTTTCCAGACTCTGTCACATCTGTCACATGTGCTCAGTGTGAACCTGCTTTCATCTGTGAAGAGCACAGGGCGCCAGTGGCAAATTTGCCAATCCTGGTGTTCTCTGGCAAATGCCAAGCGTCCTGCACAGTGTTGGGCTGTGAGCACAACCCCCATCTGTGGATGTCAGGCCCTCATACCATCCTCATGGAGTCGGTTTCTAACCGTTTGTGAAGACACATGCACATTTGTGGCCTGCTGGAGGTCATTTTGCAGGGCTCCGGAAGTGCTCCTCCTGTTCCTCCTTGCACTAAGGCGGAGGTAGCGGTCCTGCTGGGTTGTTGCCCTCCTACGGCCTCGTCCATGTCTCCTGGTGTACTGGCCTGTCTCCTGGTAGCGCCTCCAGCCTGACACAACAGACACAGCAACCTTCTTGCCACAGCTCACATTGATGTGCCATCCTGGATGAGCTGCACTACCTGAGCCACTTGTGTGGGTTGTAGAGTCCGTCTCATGCTACCACGAGTGTGAAAGCACCACGAACATTCAAAAGTGACCAAAACATCAGCCAGAAAGCATAGGTACTGAGAAGTGGTCTGTGATCCCCACCTGCAGAACCACTCCTTTATTGAGTGTGTCTCGCTAATTGCCAATAATTTCCACCTGTTGTCTATTCCATTTGCACAACAGCATGTGAAATTGATTGTCAATCAGTGTTGCTTCCTAAGTGGACAGTTTGATTTCACAGTAGTTTGATTTACTTGGAGTTATAATGTGTTGTTTAAGTGTTCCCTTTATTTTTTGGAGCAGTGTATATACATGGTTTATTATCACAGCTGAGCAGATGGTGGTGCAAGATCAAATGCAATTTCCTGTAAAATTAATAAACAATGACGCATGATATATACAGAATACCGGCCTATATAATGATATCAGAATTGACCACTCCCTGAAAATCTGTACTGAAATACCAAAAACACAGTGTCAGCCAGCCAGCACATTTTCATTCCCAGAGCATCAAATACCCTCTTCTGTCAAAGCCACTCCACTGCTCACAGATACGAACAATATGTCCCTTGGTGTCAGTGTAAATTGCAGTAAGTTATGACCACAGTAAGATGGATCTTATGCCTAACTCGTCTCATTTTAAAGATACTGGGTTAGCACCAAGTGGCAACCTGTGGAGGTTAAAAATAAAGTCAATACTGGAGTGCAGAGTGGTGTATAAACACGTAGAGAGTGAAAAGAGGTGAATGAAGATGAAACAGTGCACTGCCTCATGGGAACCCCCCTCAGCAGCCTAAGCCTATTGTAGCATAACTAAGGGAAAGTTCAGGGTCATGTGATCCAGTTCTAACTATAAGGTTGGTCAAAAAGGAAAATTTTAAGCCTAATCTTGAAAATTAGAGAAGGTGTCTGTCTCCCGAATCAGCTGGAGACGGTTCCACAGACGAGGGGCCTGAAAGCTGAAGGCTGCTGCCGCCCATTCTACTTTCAAGTGTCCTAGGAACCACAAGTGAGCCAGCAGTCTGAGAGCGAAGTGCTCTATTGGGGTGATATGGTACTATAAGGTCTTTGAGATAAGATGTGGCCTGATTATTCAAGACCTTGTATGTTAGGAGAAGGATTTTAAATTCTATTCTAGATTTAACAGGGAGCCAATGAAGAGAAGCCAATATGGGAGAAATATGCTCTCTCTTTCTAGTCCCTGTCAGTACTCTAGCTGCAGCATTTTGAATCAGCTGAAGGCTTTTCAGGGAGCTTTTAGGACAGCCTGATAATAATGAATTACAGTAGTCCAGCCTAGAAGTAATAAATGCATGGATTAGCTTTTCAGCATCAGTCTGAGAAAGGATGTTTCTAATTTTATAAATATTGCGCAAATGTAAAAAAGCCGTCCTACATATCTGTTTAATATGTGCATTGAAGGACATATCTTGGTCAAAAATGACTCCAAGATTTCTCACAGTGTTACTGGAGGCCAAGGTAATGCCATCCAGAG
This sequence comes from Pterophyllum scalare, assembly GCA_024447675.2. Taxonomy (NCBI): domain Eukaryota; kingdom Metazoa; phylum Chordata; class Actinopteri; order Cichliformes; family Cichlidae; genus Pterophyllum; species Pterophyllum scalare. The sequence continues at coordinate 10,441 of JAMQGT020015125.1, forward strand.
TAAGTATCTGGTTTGACACTATGTTTCTAAGATTTGTGGGGCCGAGTACAAGAACTTCAGTTTTATCTGAATTTTAGAAGCAGGAAATTAGAGGTAATCCAGGCCTTTATGTCTTTAAGACATTCCTGTAGTTTAACTAATTGATGTGTATCATCTGGCTTCATGGATAGATAAAGCTGGGTATCATCTGCATAACAATGAAAATTGATGCAATGCTTTCTAATAATACCACCTAAGGGAAGCATGTACAATGTAAATAAAATTGGACCTAGCACAGAACCCTGTGGAACTCCATAATTAACCTTAGTGTGTGAAGAAGACTCCCCATTTACATGAACAAATTGGAATCTATTAGATAAATATGATTCAAACCACTGCAGTGCAGTACCTTTAATACCTATGGCATGCTCTAATCTCTGTAATAAAATGTTATGGTCAACAGTATCGAAAGCTGCACTGAGGTCTAACAGGACAAGCACAGAGATGAGTCCACTGTCAGAGGCTGTAAGAAGATCATTTGTAACCTTCACTAATGCTGTTTCTGTACTGTGATGAATTCTGAAACCTGACTGAAACTCTTCAAATAAACCGTTCCTCTGCAGATGATCAGTTAGCTGTTTTACAACTACTCTTTCAAGAATTTTGGAGAGAAAAGGAAGGTTGGAGATTGGCCTATAATTAGCTAAGACAGCTGGGTCTAGTGATGGCTGTTTAAGTAGCGGTTTAATTACAGCCACCTTGAAGGCCTGTGGTACATAGCCAACTAATAAAGACAGATTGATCATATTTAAGATTGAAGCATCAATTAATTGGAAAGACTTCTTTGAACAGTCTAGTAGGAATGGGATCTAATAAACATGTTGATGGTTTGGAGGAAGTAACTATTGAAGTTAACTCCAGAAAGATCAACTGGAGCCAAAGAGTCTAAATAAATATCAGCAGTATTGAAAGTAGCTGTACATGAATGATACATCTTGTGAGATGGTTTTGAATAATTTTTTCTCTAATGTCTAAAATTTATTTGTGAAGAAATTCATGAAGTCATTACTGGTGAAAGTCACAGGAATACTCGGCTCAACAGAGCTCTGACTCTTAGTCAGCCTGTCTACAGTGCTGAAAAGAAACCTGGGGTTGTTCTTATTTTCTTTGATCAGTGATAAATAGTAAGATATCCTTGCTTTATGGAGGACATTTTTTTAATAACAGAGCAACAACCTCTTTTCCAGGCTAAATGAGGATATAACACTACTAACGAGGAAGTCAACATCTGTGGGAGTAGATTTTAGATAGCTGCTCTGCACTGTGGTGACGCATGGCATTGAAGAAGATAAAAGAAGAGGAAATACATCCTTAAACTTAGTTACAGCACTTTCAGAAAGAAACTGTCTCCTGTAATGAATTTTATTCCTCACTGCTGTGTAATCCATTGTTGTAAATTTAAATGTTATTAGGAAATTATCAGAAAAAAAGGGTTTTCAGGGAATACTGTTAAATGTTCTGTTTCTATGCCATATATCAGAACAAGATTAAGAGTGTGATTTAAGTGGTGGGTAGGCTCATTTACATTTTGAGAGAAGCCAATTGAGTCTAATAATAGATTAAATGCAGTGCTGAGGCTGTCATTATCAGCATGTACTTGGATGTTAAAAACACGCATTATATTTATTTTATCTGAACTAAATCAGAAAAAAGTCTGAGAAATCAGATAGAAACTCTGAATAAGGGCCAGCAGGATGATATTGAGGCTGAGGGGAGAGAGACAGGACAAAAGACATGCTGTGGAAGAGAGTCAGAGATTAATAATAATGAATAAATACAGAGTGAAGTATACACAAGTAAATAAAGGTGAATGAGAAGAAACAGTGCATTATGGGACCCCCCTCAGCAGCCTAGGCCTATAGCAGCATAACTAAGGGGTGGTTCAGGGTCATCTGATCCAGCCATAACTATAAGCTTGCAAAAAAAGGAAAGTTTTAAGCCTAATCTTGAAAATAGAGAGGGTGTCTGTCTCCTGAATCCAAGCTGGGAGCTGGTTCCACAGAAGAGGGGCCTGAAAGCTGAAGGCTCTGCCTCTCATTCTATTTTTAAATATCCTAGGAACCACAAGTAAGCCAGCAGTCTGAGAACGAACTGCTCTATTGGGGTGATATGGTACTATGAGGTCTTTGAGACCTCATAGTACCATATGGGGCCTGATTGGGGACTTATGGGGCCTGATTATTCAAGACCTTGTATGTTAGGAGAATGATTTTAAATTCTACTCTAGATTTAACAGGGAGCCAATGAAGAGAAGCCAATATGGGAGAAATCTGCTCTCTCTTTCTAGTCCCTGTCAGTACTCTAGCTGCAGCATTTTGGATCAGCTGAAGGCTTTTCAGGGAGCTTTTAGGACAGCCTGATAGTAATGAATTACAGTAGTCCAGCCTAGAAGTAATAAATGCATGGATTAACTTTTCAGCATCAGTCTGAGAAAGGATGTTTCTAATTTTAGAAATATTACTGCTTTTGTTCTCACTCATTTGTTTGGGTCAGTTTAAGTTGTGTGTTTAGTTTTGTATTTAGTATTTTTTGAGTAGTGTTCTGTTTTGTTTACCTCTTTTATGACCTACTTATTTCTCAAAATAGCTCACTTTCATCCATTTGTGTAATTTTTGATATTTGGGGGTAAAATAAAGCATGCTTTTTGAACAGTACACTTGTGCCCATGGCCTTTACTGCTTGGTCTCTCATAATTAGTAGCTCTAACATCATTTCTTTTAGATTTAATTTCTGCCCCCTTTTTAAACTCCATTTCCACTAATTTCTTTCCATTATAGGACATGCCTATGTAGACATTGAATCACATTTTCCATAATCTACTAACTTCAAACACCAGGAAAATCACTCAGCATACGAACCACCCAGTTTCTCTGTACTCTAGATGAGTCAGACTCTGAAAGATTTACACTGTACAGCTTATGAATGGTAACAGGAGATTCATTTTGATATCAGAGGATGAACAGGTGTGCAGAGAGCCCCAAACTTTAATCAGTCTTCCTTTGTTGTAAAGCACCATGCTGTGCTGACAGAGCTGTTTAGACCCCAACCTGCATGACTGACTTACAAGTTGCCTGCCAAGTTGCCACGGGTTATGGAGCTCTTTGTGGCATGAAGTTGCACCCTGTAGCTATTAATGATATCAGTTGCCTTGGCATGAGAAGTTTCACCTCAGGCTTAGTTCTGACGTGCCAGCAAGAACTGTGTTGGGACAGTTTTGATACGCATGAAAACCTGTAAACACATCTTCAAGAGACTTTAAAATATGCCCTGCTTTTACCACTGTTTTGATGCCGGAATGAGCAAAGGATATAATCTTTCTTCAATGGGTTCAAAGGAGTTATTTATGGAGTTATCTCACACTCTTTCATTGCCTTTCATTGGTATGTTTTTGACGGTTGGGGCCTGGGATGAGCATTAAAAAAAAAAGTCTTTCTGTTTGCAGTAATCTGTTTGTAGGGTTGCCAGGCAAATTTGTCTGCTTTATGTCATGCTATTTTTTGCAGTATGTTTGTGGTATCATGGCATGCAGTGGATGGATTTAAAAGCACACATGCTTCAGTGAATAACAGAAGTAATGGAGTGAATCCATCATTCCCTTACCTTCTTTGTTCTGTCTTTCTTCCACTTCTGTTGAAACCTAATGGTTTTTATAAGCCTGTTGAATTTTGATTTAGTAACTTTTTCCATGTCTACTGATTGGCACTACAGTAGTAGTTTCCAGAGGATGAATCCTAATCACTTTTGAGTGCCAACATGAGGGTTTGTAGTTTTCATGGATTTCTGGTGCAGTGTGATGAAGAGGATCGCTTAG
>JAMQGT020015126.1:0-11899 GCA_024447675.2 Pterophyllum scalare
CCTGCAAGAAGAATGGCTTAAAATCCCTCTGACCACTGTGCAGGACTTGTATATGTCATTCCCAAGACGAATTGACGCTGTATTGGCCTCAAAAGGAGGCCCTACACCATACTAATAAATTATTGTGGTCTAAAACCAGGTGTTACAGTTTCATTGTCCAACCCCTGTATATACAGTGCATTTTTGTTTACTGTCCATGGGGATTGACTCATGAATTCGGTCTTGAGTGGTTACTCAGAGAATTTTTTTTTTTGGTACTTTTGCTCTGAGTTTATTTTTCATCCCAGAGGTTGCAGATAGAGTTAAACATAAAACTGCATTCAGGTCTCTGACTGTCCTATAATGAAGGATGTGTAGCAATTGCTTTAGTTTTTTTTAGCTAAATCAAAATAAAGCCATTTATGTTGGTTTAATGTTCTCTGGAATAAATACCAATAAACTAATCATTGTAAAATATGTAATTTATTATCGTTGTCATGGTCCTGGGTTTTTGACCCAGTGTTTTGAGTTTGGACTGTCAAGTTCTTTTGTTTAATATTTTCGATTTAGTTTATAGTTTCTGACACTTTGAGGTTAGTGATCTCATTCTTTGGCATATATATCTCCTGGTTAGTTTCTTAGTTTTAGTTTTGCTGACTAGGTTCTGTTCGTGGTTGTAGTTCATTTTCCTTTTTTTAGTTTACCTTGTTTCCCTTGTGTTTTATGTGGCTAGGTCTCCATCACCCTTTTAGTGTTTCTTCCTGTACATGTTTTATAGCTGTGTCTCCTTATTGCTTGTTGTTACTTTACTTCCAGTGTCTCGTTAATTCAGATTTAGTTCAGCCGTGTGCACCCAAAATAATGTATTTTGGCCTTTTTGCATTGATTAATTTTTTTAAAGCATCTGAGACATTAAAAATATTTTTTTAATTGCAGAAAGTAGGACAACCAGTTAATACAGTAAGAGATCTGGAATGCCAGTCATCAAAACTAAGTTACAGGCTTTGAGAACCCAAATATTGTCAGTAATGAAACAAATAAACTATGAACAGTTAATATTTAACTAAGAAAATAATTAACAAGATAAAGATTCATAAGTGCAGGATGTGTAACTAGATATCAGGATCAATTTAAATTTCAGGAGCTGCTCTACATTGTCATCGACATCAGCATTTAACCTGAAAGTAGATACTGTCCTCAGCACACTCTCTCTTCCTTCTTCCTCTTGTTTTTCTTTCAGAGAAATTTAATGCAGCGTAGTTTAGTTCATCATCACCTTCAGTCTGAAAAAAAATTAGATATTTATATATATATTCAATTCAGCTTATTTATTTATATAGCAGCAAATCAACGATCCATATATGTATGTATATATATATATATATATATATATATATATATATATATACATACACACACGCTCCCATTCATTTGACTTGGCAAGTGTATACATCCACAGTGAACTCTAACTGAAAACCAATAATTTTCATTACTTACAACTTGGCGTGAGGTGTCAGTTTGTGCACCTGATTTAGCACTCTGTGTACCTAAGGATGAAAAAAATTACAATAATAAATATATAATTAAATGAACTTACTATGGCATTTCCCTTTGTCATTAGTAAAAATTCCATGAATAGAAATGCATTATTCTAATAAAACTAGTCAGATTGATTAATGAGGTACACAAATTAATTCTAACCACTGTGAAGTCCTCAGTTTTTGCAGATTCATGAAAAATGTGTATGCAACTCTTTATGGTTCTTATGATTTTGTATATAAAATGCGAAAATGTTCAAGTTTTTATAACGCTTACCTTTAAATGGTTTACATACTCTTTGGTTGTAGATGAGAAAAACATTTCCAATGATAGAAATAACCAAACAGACTATCAATATTGCCCTCTGAATAAATACTGACTGTGCTGACTGCTCTGAAAACAAAAGAAACAAAAAAAATAAATCAGTTTTATGTTGGAAAGTATAAATTAAAGCATTGAAAATAAAATCATACCAGGTTCAATTGTAGTTCCATTTCCAAATAATATCTCCCTACATGTGGCCACAGCACAGTAGTAAGTCCCAGCATCAGAGGAGCTGACATTCTTATAGAAGTTATAAACACAGCTATCCTGAGGGTCTGAGACTTCCTCACATTTATTATTTTTATTTCTGTCAGTGTAGATGATGCTTGGATGAGATTTATTTGATCCAGCTCTGAACCAGAGGACCTTGAGACCCCTTTGACGTGTCTTATTGTCAGAGTCAGAGAAGACTGAGCACTGGAGAGTCATTGTGTCTCCTGGACGGACTGGATTTGATTCTCTCAGTGACTGTCTAACTGTATAGTTTGATGTCCTCTGAGTGTTTCCTGTGTAATAGAAAACAGAAAGAGCTTCTGGTTTGTTGTCTTCAAAACATGCTTAGAAATGATTTAAAAGGTTGTAAAAGCAAAAGTTTATTACCTTTAACAAGCAAATATGTCCCACTCCATTTAGCTCCAATCCGTTCTGTGGTCACACAGTGATAGAATCCCTCGTCCTCCTGGACTGTCTTCAGAATGGTCAGGCTGTTTAAATCCTTATCTATCTCAAATCTTAAACTTGAAGATTCAGGACCATAAGTAGGTGCTGTGGATTTAAATAGTGTCACTATTAACCTAAGAGTATCCCCGACACTCTGCTTGTACCAGTGGACTCCTCCACTGCTCAGCTCTTTGGGTAATGCACATGTTAAGGTTGCTGGCTCACCAAGTTGAACGGTTTTCACTGGGACTAAAGTATCTGAGTTATGAGAAGACAGAAAAATAAAACTTTGTTTGATGTGGTAACTTTCCAGTGCAAAACTATTTTTCTAATAGTCTAGATACATCTATTTGACAGGTAGATTTGTTATCTAAGCAAAAAATTTTCAAAAAGCACTTACATCCTTGTTGAAGACAAAACAGTGAAATCCATAAGATGATCATCTTTACACTGCTTGTTGTTGGGGACCTCACTGGTATTTCAGTGAGTGAAGGCGGTAAGATGATTGTTTTAGGTCAGACACTGAAATGTATCTGATTGGTTAACACAGAATAGATTCAGAACTTCCTGTCACATTTGCATCATCCTGGGCTTTGCAAAAACCCATCACCTCTCTTTCATCTTCTGTTGCAACTGCCCATTTTGACTATAACACTTTTGCTTATCTCTAGGCAATTCTTGTCTTAAGCACTTAAACAGGAATCAGTACAGTCACTTCTGCTGTTTGTGGAATATAGTGCAATATATACCTCAGAAATATATTTTGCTTTTCAAATCTGCAGGGCTGATCATTCACTGGGCACGGGCCACGGCATGTATTAACTCCAAAGAGCTGAAGAGCAAGAGTGAAACAATGCCACTTGGCCAAAGCAGATGAGTTAGCCCCTTCAAAAACCACTGGGCAATTTGTGGAGCAAATTACATTACAAACCACCCAGCAACTGTTGAGATGCTTAAGAAAAAAATCACAAATGACATTCCAGCAAAACACATCATGAAAATAAATCAAGAATACAAAAGAATTACATAAAAAAATTCTGAAGAAATCTGTTGAAAAATTAAGCAAACATAAAGCATAATATTATGACCACTGACTTGTGAAATGGGTAACACTGATTATCACTTCCTAATGGCACCTTTTTGTGGGTGGGCTATATTAGGGAGCAAGTGAACATTTTGTCCTCAATTTTGATGTGTTAGGACGACGAAAAATTGGCAACGAAAACGTATAGATTTGAGTGAGTATGACATAAACCAAATTGTGCCTAGACAACTAGGCCAGAGCATTTCCAAACTTAATGTAATCACAATTTTAAAAAAGTAATTATGATTTTCTTGACAGTTTTTTTACCTAACACCAAAGCAAAGACTCGCACACAGCATATTTTGGGGTCAATGTATAGTGGAACACAAGCCAAATCATGTAGGTATGATAATGCAATTATTCTTAATCAGCAGTGACGTGCGGGGCCCTGACTCATCTGGAGTCTGATGTGCACATATATGAACCCAAAATAGAAGTTTATATTTCAATTTTAATTATGCTAATCTTTAATTATGCTTTAATCAACTCCATACTGTTCAACAATGATGGCAAGAAAACAAAATATTTAATGTAAGGTCAATCTTTTTTTTGGGGGGGGGGTATTTCTCATTTTAAATAAATTTAAAAAAACAGGCATTATCTTACCTTTATCTGAAGATTAAATCCATGCGCGAATGTTTCTTTTACTCTGTTGTAAAACTCAACTTGCCTTCATTTTTAACAGTCTTGCTGCTTCAATGGACATGATCGCCAAGGTAGAGACTTCCTGAATCAGTCCTTTTCTGACTGTATATTTTCAGTCTTTTCAATGCGGAGAATGACCTTTCCACAGATGCTGCTGTAGCTGGTAGAGTGAGCACCAGCTGTAGTAACTTTGTTGCCTCAGGAACAGTCTGCATCAGATCCTTCTGGGCCAAAACGCTTAGAAGTTGTCCAGGAGATTTACATTCATTCCTTATGATTTGGGAGCTGTACAGTCCAACAATTGGCCTTCAGTCTAACAAAGTCGAATAACTTTATGTATTTTGACAGGCTCTGCAGTTTGGTGTCATCAAGTCGTTGTGACATCTCAAAAAATTTGGTACAGTCGACCAAACCAATGAAGGCTAACTCACCAAAATGATTAAAACGACCTTTCATCTGAACACTGATGTTGTCCATAATGCTGGAATATGTCCATTTTTGTATCATCCCTACCAGAGTGTTTTCCTCCACTGTCTGTCAGGTCGAGCATGGTGCATTTTTGCTCAAATCGCTGGTAGAATGTGTCAGACTCCGGTCTCATGCGTTCAACAACTCCCATTGTGTACAGGAATATCTAAAACAGAACACTTTGTTTTGCAGGACTCTAAAAAGTGCATCATTTTCACTAAAAATGTTCTCATCCCATCCTTAAAAAGCATGTCAACGCTTCTGACAGCCATCGATCATATCCATCGGCCGTCATTAGAGTGTCATTATCCCAACTGTCAGGATTTTCACTCAATGCGAAACACAGAACGCAGATCAGATCTATGCATGCTTATTGTCTGCAACAGCTGAGAGCTGGAGCTCTATCTGGTCGATACCACTCTTGGTAAACAGCGCTTCACAACATCATCCAGTAAGCGGGTGCGCTTTGTGGATTTACTGAAAAATGATCCAAGACCCTCAAGTGTTATAAAAAAGATTCTAACCTCAGGCATGCTTTTTGCTGAATGCATCAACACAAGGTTCAATTTGTGTGCGTAACAGTGAGTAAACATGGCCTCGGGCACCTTTTCTTTAATTTTGGCCTGCATCCCATTAAGTTCTGAAGCCATGACAGAAGCACCATCAAATGTCTGAACTACAAGCTTTTCTACACAGTTAAATTTCTACAAAACTCCCAATACATAGTCAGCTATAGCAAGAGCTCAACTGTCATCACTCACATCATCAAATCCCAAACGCCTATTTCACTTCTCAGTCCACTTCACCTCAGACACAGCGCAAAATGACAGAACTCTGCGCTTTATTTGTGATATCGGTTGTCTCATCAACTTCTATGCAAACAAATGGAGCTGCATTAATCTCCTATTTAATATAAATTCAAATCACCTCACCAACTGCTTCAATTAAATCATTCTGTATTCTGTTTGACAGGCTGGGAAACACAGAGGATGTAAATGTCTAACTAACTCTTCATCATTCTGAGCAAAAGCATGTAATAGCTCTGCGTAGTAGCCACGATTGGAAGAGCTTGCAGTCTCATCATTGCCATGAAATGCCAGCTCCTGTTTGGCAAGGAAGTAGGTTGCATTGATCAAGTCTTTTAAAATCTCCCAGTTCTCTCTCACCTGTGTGTTGTGGACGCTGATGTTCAGTCTGTGCGGCTCATTCAATGCTAAGTCGATTTGTGTGGCTCCAAACGTTTTCAGTGATATCTGGCTTTGAATGTAATCCGATCTTTCATGTTTCCCCTGACTCCTTGGTAAATTTTTCATGTCACAATATCCTGCGTTAGTTCAGGCATTGTCACATTTGGAAAATAAAAGGCATGGAAAGCAGAAAAGGCGACCTCTTGTAGCACAAAAACACAGCCAGTGTTTTCGGGTGTACCACTTTGGTTGAAAAGAACGGGTTACCCTTTTCCCCACTTGTGCATAACAAAAGAACGCACAGCAACTAGCACCTGTTTCACATTGTGCCTATGGGGCAGCAGTGCTGCTGCCGTGCCGTACAGATAGGGGGCAGTGCTGCCACAGCACAGCCCCCTGCAGCACAGTACTTTCTGCCTCACCCTGTGTATTTTCACCGTGCATTAATGACCAATCACAAAGAATAAACATGTCACACATATTCATTCAATATATTAGACAGACTGTGAAACATCAGCATGTGTAGCACATGTGTGATCAAACGTGTATATAGGCAATATAAAGACAGACAGCAATGGGCATGCACCAACCGCCTGCTTCATTTATTGTCTATGACACAGCGCCACCAGAGGTGAGCTACAGCACAGCACTGCCTCCCCTGACTGCACATCACCTTTAATGAGGTGGCACAAAACCACGTCACCTGTTCATTTTCAGCCAAAGCTAGCACTCTGTGTGCTGCGTGCCACAGCCCCTTCTCTGAGACCATGTTTCCTTCTGCCACAGATCTGGCCTGCAGTCAATCAGTGATTTATTTAAACGATGCTGTGCCCAACGTTTGTACATGTAATACATATATTCTCCCTTGGGAATATACTGAAGGGTATAAATCAACATATCCTCCTATCTGAACAACAATATGAGTTGTTTATTCCAAAATGACCATTTCAAGACTGAGCGCTCCTGCATTTGACTTTGCATGCCATGTCAGTGTGTAATGGGGCTTTAGCAGGCCACCTACTAACAGAAAAGTGCTGTATAAGAATCATTATATTTATTTAATGTTTAAGCTTTTTCTGTGGCATTTAATGACATTTAGTCCCTATTGACATTCCAGAAATCTGAGAAAATCCATATTCATTTATTTCTTCAAAATTTGGTGGGGAAAATCGAAACGTTGTTCACACACCTTTTTGTGCACAACTGATTTTTTTTTTAAGAAATGTTTTGTCTTCCTTTACATAATCTTCCTTTTCTTTGGTTGCAAAGCACTGTTTGCACACAAAGGCAAACAAAAAGTCAGTCATTGCTGACAAAAAAACAGTGCATGGAAACTTGGAAGCAAGTCTTGCAGCATTATTTTATCAATCTTTAAACACACAAGTGGAATGACACCAACAAGAATATGTGTAATAAACCAGCTTCTAATAGCATTTGGATGGATAGAACAGGGGGAAAACCCTCAATCACACTGTGATGAGTTTTATCACACTTTTCTGTTTTTTCACAACTGCTGGTAGAAGAGGGGAGGAGTAAATCAGCTGTTCAGTTTATTTAGTTAAAAGTAGTCCACTGAAGCCTTGGAGCTCTTCTCTCGGTTCATATCCTTTTGAAGCTCACAGTGAGTTCTGTTCTGAGTAAACAGCTTCAGCGGTTGGTCAAAGGGCAGTGAAATGGCCCACCACAACCTTTGTCTGTCAGTGTAGCTCTTGCATGTGGCTTTGCAGACAGCCTTAAGAAAAGTGCTGCAAGAGCAGCAAGAAAGCTTTATTTATCTGAAAGCAACAGTTTTAAGATCATAAAATGTCATGCATCCATCTAATGTTGAGGAAACTTGTGGTGCACAGAATTATGACTGTCCAATAAACAATTTCCAAAATTACAACCTGTCAGCAAGTTTCAAATGAAAATGGAATTTGAACACGGTATGAAGATGAAGATGAGGCTAGTTTCATATTGTTTGTGTGTTTTGTTTTACAGATGTGGGCACAATTGCTGATGCTCAGTTAACCAAGTCCATTTGTTCGATTTGATTTTTGATTTGATTTTTTGGTTAAAGATAAAGGAGCCAGCCAATTCAGAACATTGGATTCAGCTTTATTGTCATTCTGAAAAGTATGCATTATCACTGACAACTGACAACAATCCACCCAGTCTGCATGTGAGTAACTAAAGCAGCAAGAGACGCATGCACCAGCATACAGAGGTGGGGGGGTGGTTGAAGTAACACCTTCCATCCTCTACATTTAACTCCACTCTCATGGTGTCACAAAAACACAATGGCCCAAAGATGACGAGAAGCTTCTGACTCAGCTGAAACACTTTTGAAATATGACAGAGAAATCTTATGTGAACCTAGGAGAAGGCACCAAGTAAATATAACAGCTGAGACTTGAATATTTGTGCAGACATTAGAAAGATTTAGGTAAAAATACAAAGATGATCAAAGAAATAACAAAGAAAAAGTCTTTAAAAAGTTAGTCTAACTACCTGCTTGATGTTTGACACATAAATATGTCATACAATTCAATTAATCTGTTCCCTGTAATTTCCTGGGACAGTGCTGTGTCCACCCTGGGATCACATCCTATATAGACAGTAGCAAACAGGAAAGGTAACAACTGTAAAATATAATTTAAAACAGAAAACCAATAATTGGTTGTTTTTACATGTCTTTCATCTCCTTTGTGGTACTCTGTACATGCTTTGTGTGCACAACACTACTTGCACCTGAAACTCAAAGCCAAAAATAAACACAGTTGATGCACGGAAACTTAAGCATTGCTGTGGTTGGACTTTCAAACAAGGTCAAGAATACGAAGGGGTTTTCATCTGTCTCTTTTAATGCTAGGTAGTTGGTCAGGCAAGACTCCATCCATCCATCCATCCATCCATCCATCCATCCATCCAATTCCACTTATCCTTTTAGGGTCACAGGAGCAAGAGGGTGAGAGGCAGGGTACACCCTGTACAGGTCACCAGTCTGACAAACAACCATTCACACCTATGGGCAGTTTAGAATCACCAGTTAACCTAACCCCACTAACTGCATGGCTTGTTTAGTTTATTTTAAGTGGAATAATTCTATTGTATTAGTGTGACTAGTGTTTATATCAGAACTACTTACAGGAGCTGTTAAAGCCTGTGTGAGAAAGAGACACACACACTCAGACCTGTTCAGTCGTGTTGTGACCGATTTCACACTTTACTGTGGTTTGGTGTTTTTCATTGGCAGTTACAAGGAAACGAGGGCAGGTGCTCATCATTCACGTGTCCTAGCCTGCTCTTTATTTTTTTATTTCCTTTTTTAGTTAGAGCTGAATGATGCAGGAGGCTTGACAACCTCACCAAATATTGTTACAGTGTGTTCGCTTAGCGCGGTTACAGACTTTTACCCCATTCAAATTAATGGTACATAAAACTTTAACATGAATTAACATCACAGTTTTTCATTCCATGACAACAGATGCAAACAGTTACAGATTTATGTCAGAAGCAAGTACAACTAAAGCAATCAGTTCCATTTGATCAACTCAAACTAGGCTGCTTCTCTTTTCTCACATCATATCTGGTGAAAGCTCACAGTGACGTCTGTTCTGAGTAAACGGATTCAGTGGTTGGTCGAAGGCCCACCACGGCCTTCGACTGTGAATGTAGCAGTTGTAGCTGCTCGTAGTTCTCTTAGTACACAGACACGGACTTACTGAAACCTTAGCTAAAACACATTTTTCACATCAGACATTCACATTTTTAACAGGCTGTATCTCTAAGGTGAAACTGTACGGTGATAAACATAAGAAATCATTCTCATTGCCAAAACAGCAGGGTACCCTTGTAGCTTTTCTTTTTTCTTTTTAAAGCTCTAACTATTATCTGATATTCTTATAATAAGAAACTACACATTTTTTTAAGAAAAACTAAACTCTAAACTTTAAATTTTACACGAGAACAAAGATCTCTTCAGACAACCTGGATTAAATCTCATATTCACCATGACAGCTGAGAAAGGCTCCAGCCCCCTTGCAACCCTCAAAATAATAAGCGGATGAATGGATGGATGGATGAATGGATGGATGGATAATCCCCTTGTTTCAGAGATTTCTGTTTTTGACATTTGACTCCAATGGAGAGTTGTAGTGGAGCAGAAGAGGAAATGTGAGGAAAGAGAACAGAGCAATGATGGTGAGAACTCTGCAGCTGAGGGCGCCGATGAGGTATACACCCTATCTACCTGAAACATCACAGCCTCTGCTATTCAGACCTGACTTGACGTGTATACATTTTCATTATTAAGATGCATTCCATCTAAATACATTTAAACACACTGATAATATGTACAGAAAGACAGCACAGTAGCTCTAAGTCAACATAAACAAGGTTATTTCATACCAAGGGATGGTAAATAGACCTAATCCAGCCCAAAAGCCTTGGTAGCCATGTAGATCTGCTCCCGCTTTGCTGCGCTTGCATCCTTTATTTTAATTCTGTCAACTTTCATCATGGTAAAGACAACAGCAGAAAATATCTGTGTGTTCTTATCCTGCGACAATAATCAATAAAAGAAATTAGAAATATCAAAACTTTAAAAAAAAACCCATTTATGACAAGAATCCTAGCTTTAAGTACTTTACCTGTTGTCTTTTCTGATCAGTCAAGTTACTCTGCAGGACAGCAGCTTGATTATGGAATATACAGATAACAATAAAAATTAAGATTTGTATACTTTTATCACACAGAGAAGTACGAGTAACTTGAATTACCTTTGCAGTGATCACTGCTGTTTGTCTTGATTGTGTAGATGAGGGCAGCTATCACAATCAGAGTTATAACCAAGACAGCACAAAGCAAGAAAATAACTGCACTGGCTCTCTGTGTCCACACACTGCTTTCTGCAAACATATTAAAAGTGGAAAAAAAAGATGATTACTGAGAATGCACTAAAGACTAATTAAGTGTAAAAATTGAATTTTGAGACATATTTTCTTATTAATAGATCCATGATTACCTTGAATCTCCAGTGTAGTTCCATTTCCAAATAATATCTCCCCACATGTGGCCACAGCACAGTAATAAGTCCCAGCATCAGAGGAGCTGATGTTCTTAGAGAAGTGAAAAACACATCTCTGCTGAGTCTCAGACCTTGTCTCATATTCATTATGTCGGTTTCTGTCAGAGTAGATGATGTTTGGATGAGATTTATCTGATCCAGCTCTGAACCAGAGGACACTGAGATCTCCTGGACATGTCTTGTCCTCAGAGGCAGAGAAGACTGAACACTGGAGAGTCATTGTGTCTCCTGGACGGACTGGATTTGATTCTATCAGCGGCTGACTGACGGTATAGTCTGATGTCCTCTGAGTGTTTCCTGTGGAATACAAAAACACAAAGACATTCTTCAAAACACACTTTACATACATTTCAATTTTTGTAAAAGTATGACAGCTTATTACCTCTTATTAACAAATATGTTCCACTCCACATAGTTCCAATCCATTCTGTGTTCACACAGTGATAGAGTCCCTCATCCTCTTGAACTGTCTCCAGAATGGTCAGATTGGTAAAATTCTCATCATTAATTACTCCAAATCTTGAACTAGAAAATCCAGGATCATATTCAGCTACAGATTTGATCAGTGTAACTATTAATTGAAGACTGTCCCCGACGCTCTGTTTGTACCATTTGAGTCCTCTACTGCTCAGCTCTTTGGGTATAGCACATGTTAAGGTTGCTGGTTCACCAACCTGAACAGTTTTCACTGGAACCAGAGAATCTGAATTGAGAGAAAACAGAAATATAGAGTTTTGCTTGATGTGGCAACTTTCCAGTTCAAAATTATAATTTTTTAAATTCTATTTGACATATAAATTCTTAATAACTTTCTTGGATAAAATTAAAGAAAAACACTTACATCCTTGGTCAAGGCAAAACAATGTAATCCATAAGACGATCATCTTGACACTGCTCCTTGCTCAGGATCTTACTGGTATTTCAGTGAATGAAGGAGGTGAGATG